>CM076578.1:1430555326-1430632025 GCA_034641835.2 Pinus albicaulis | reverse complement strand
ATGGGCTTGAAGGTGGCATAACATTGGTGACATGGACGAGAGGTGGCAAAAAGTAATTAGTGCCAAACATGACAAACAAAAAAAACCATATGCTAAATTTGAAAGTGGGTTTGTTTAAATATTAATGTATTAATAACCATATGATCTAGTTGTTATTAATCGTTTAATATAAAAAACAATAAACCAAATTTAGAGTGAAGCTAAAAGCTATATAAGCTACCTAATTATACCAACCTGAGGGGGCAACAAAGTCTGAAGCTTTTGCAGTAGCAATTCGCAGAAGCAACTTTGGAAAGGTGATTTGGAGAGCCGATTTAGAGAGCTGTTTGAGGAGCTGTTTTGGAGAGTTGAAAACCAGTTCTTCCTCCATACGGCCAGAGCTCTACTTGGCGTAAATTGATCATCGTGAAGCCAAATTGGGCGTGGAGACTGGCGACAGAAAGACGATTCAAAGACCCATGTTTACACAACATCCAACAGTGCCTGCATGCAGTAGTCAGTTGGATAAATTTGTGTGCAAAGAAATCTTCCATAGTTTTTCCTATTCAACGCTTGTTGTAAGCTGGTTGTCAGAAATCCAAGTCAACGAATTTTCATTTGAAAAAATCCAAGAGTGTCTAAGGGAACTATTCAATTGGAATCTCATTGTAAGAAAATTGTCAGCGCCTTCCTAATACAACGGTCACTCAATTGAAAGTGGACCCGGAGACGTAGTCTAGGAGAGACGAACTCCATCATCACATTGTGTTTGAGTTTGTTTGCTTTTCTTTCTGTTGATCTTTTAGTACTCAGTATGTGCAAGCTCTTCTAAAAGTTAATTTTCCTTCAGTTATTTACACCTAACACAATCATAGTTATACATTCAATTCACTTGGAAAATAACCAATCCTATGTTCTGATCATTCAAATATGCTTATGTTTCTTGGTATTCATATCTTCCAAAAAATTAATTTGGGGGGAGAAACCCATATTTGTTTGAATTGTATCTTCCCTTGAAATGACCCTATATAGTTTTTTTTGTCAAGCCTCACAGAATTTCTGAATAGAGTTTAGCTAGTTTAATCTTATAAATAGACTTTGCAAAGCTTGACTATAGAAAACCTTGGAAAAAATGTAATTTAGGAAAATATGAGAAATATTTTCTTTAGATTTTGAGCACATATGACATCTTGAAGGGCCTTGTATTCCTCTCTTGATAATATTTTCCGTTGTTATGCTCTTTTTGTGTGCCAAGAGCCAACAAATTAATCGATTTTAGGGATACTGTTGCGGAGCCAAACATTTTTCCTTATTTTTTATTTGGGAATTTGTCCTTGTGGAAAAAGTAAGGTCTGATATCATGTTGAGGTTACAATTCATCGACCTCCCATCTTCATCCCTTGAAAAATACAAGCTAAGGACTTCTTGTTTCATTGCACTAAACATTATTTTAGATACTGAAGAGGTGAAAAGGAATTCAGGGGTGGGTGTCCCATGATATTACAATTACACATATTTATTGATTTCCCATTTCCTAGGACCCATGTAATATGGTTGGAGATCAAAGCGACTATTGTAAAAAATAAATTCCAAATTACAGAACTTCCTCTGAATAAAGTAGGGAAATATAAACACGTTAAACTATGTCCATTTAAGTATTTATGAGTGATAAAATATTTCCACCATTTATCTTTAGAATAAATGAGTCTCCAAACATGTTTAGTACTAATGGTGATATTTATTAGGCAAGGATTTATGATTCCCAAACTGCCATGATTTTTAAGAGTGCACACAACAACCCACTTTACGAGGTTGAATTATTTTGTCTTTGAATTCCCCCCTTGCTACAATAATTTTCTAATAATTTGTGTTATTTAAAGAATTAACCCAGTTGGGGCTAATAGATCGAATAACTAAAATAGAGGGAACATTGAGAGAATCCTCTTGATTGAAGTTACTCTTCCTACTGAGTTTAAGAGAATAACTCCAAAATGGTCGGTCTATTTATTTATTTTTAAAGAATTGGATTCCATGGCGGATGAAGAAAGGGCTTGATACACAGGGGCATACCCAAATATTTAAGTTCAGACCAATTTTCCACCGCTTTTAATCCAAACAATTTACTTAATTAAATAATATTTCTTTTGCTAACATTCTAGGCATATATTTGATTTTTTTTCTGAGTTTATCAATGCTCTCGAGGTGATAATAAACTCGTTTTGCAATCGTATTTGAATCTCTCCCAATTAAAATGGTATCATCAATAAATTATGACTGATTAATATTTTTAAAATTTGTACCATATCCTATTCCTGGGAGTACTTCGATAATTCTTTCACGTTATAATAGTTTATTGAGAGGATCCATAATGAGAATGAAGAGCATTGGATATAGGGGGGACCCTTTACTAATGCCTCTTAAAGCTTGAAACAATCCCCTTGGTATACCATTTGCCAAAGGAGAAATCCACGATATTTAGATATAGGAAACAATTCATTACTAACTATATCATCAAAACCTTACTTCTTTAAACTCTCCGAGAGGAACTTATGATCCATCCTATCTAATGCATTATCCATATCAAGTTTAATAATAATAATTCCCCCCAACCCCAAATGATCTTGCTAGAGTGGATAGATTCTTTGTTTTTGATAACATTATGCACTTGTTGTGCTCCTCGAACAAATCCCCTTGTTTTTTTTAGATATTAGCCTAGGAAGGAAAGGATTAAGTCATAACATTTTGATCAACTTATATGAGAAATTGCATAAGGATATTGGATGGAATTTTCATAAATTGAATGGATTGATTTCTTTTCATATTAGGGCCAAGAATGAAGAGTTTTTTTCTTCTTACATTCCTTGAATTTAATCTCCAAATTCAATCCTCCTTTTTATTACTGAGTTGTATTTCTCAAATTATGTCCTTTATTCTTGTAAGATTTCAATTTTTATTTTTTCAATTTCCATAATTTTTTGAATGACTTCCATCTTTTTTTTTTGGAAAAGGTTGATTTCTTGATTCCAATTTATTTTATTTTCCATTGCCAATTTCTTGAGTGCATAATTTTTATTTTTTATTTTGTTCTCCCATAAAAATATGGGGAGGCATAAATTCATTGGTTCTAGATTGAAGTGATGATTCCTATTATATATTGATGATTAAGCCAAAGTGGGTCGAATCTTAATGACATGGGACACAATCCACCTTTGGGCACATTGATAAAGAGATTGAACTGTCATCTTATTTCCCACATAAAATAATGTTGGAAGATAATGTGACATTTTATTCAAAATATCATTGTATAATAGGAAGCTATCTAGGTGGGTGGCAATATGTCAACGACTAGTTCTTCTGTTGGTCCATGTATATTTTTTTCCACACTGGCTTAATATACACTATTTAGAAAAGAATAAATCACATCCTACATATATTCCTTAAAGGGGTTTTCTTATTGGAGATCACAGGCTTCATTTACCATGGGTACAAAGTGAGGTTGATATCTCCACCAAAAATGATTCCCTTGTTGAAATCAAAGTCCTTTGTTATGAACAAAGTTCATATATGCTCTGATACCAATGTAATGAACAAAGTTTGTATACTTAGAGGAATTCTCTAATACCAATGTAACAATCAAGTTCTTACTCTACAACAATCTTTAGAACACTTCGAAGAAAAAGGCATCCATTATAGGATAAGTGATCATATATAAGAGTATTTTAATACAAGTAATATGATGATTGTTACAAATGAGGCTCACTTATATACCTAGGAAAGTGCCTCTTCATGGAAGGTCACATCCCATTAGACGTGCCTATTCAGTACTAATTACTAATTAATTTTCACTAATTAATAATTAATATATTTAAATTATTTTTATATAAATTATATTCATAACATTGCCTTCCTCTTAAAAAATCTTTGTCCTCAAAGCTTATTTCTAATAAGGTGTGTCATCTGTTTCTTTATATTGAATCTTCTAAAATTATTCGAGTTGTCATCTTTGTTGATACATGATGATAAGATCCTTGGAATAATAAATAAATTTTCGCACCGAGAAGGGATCTGACCATCCTAAATCAATATTTTGTGGAATCTTTTTATTATTGAAAGCTAGTAATGCATTGTTATCCTCAAATTGAATTGTTATCTTCAGAACATACGTTTTTTGTTTATTTTATGAGTGATATAAATACCTATATTTATTTAGATGTCTGTTCTTGTGATTTAGATGTAGATAAGGAATTATTTTGTTTTGTCTTTCCCTTATTATGTGTGTGACAATATTTTGATTTTTTAGGTTCTGATGTTGTTGAGTTGGTTACAAAATCTTCACTTGGAATTTTCATCATATGAATTGTAACATTTAAGTGTGTTTTTTCTTCAACTGGATTGTCTTATTCTTGAGTTGCGATATTCACTTATTCGATATTCATTCCATTCTCTTCAACTTGAATTTCTTCATTTGAATATTTCAACACTTCCTTCTCAATAAGTTATTGTACCTTATTTTCCAACGACTTCGTCCTTATTAAGCTTCTTAATTTGTTTTAGTAATTCTTCACTATGGTCATTAAGCCAAGAAACTTTTTCATTTTTGTCAGTAGTGATTTTGTCAACTTCCTTTTGCATATTTTGTATTGCCTTTTTACTTTCTTGAAATATTACTTTTGAGGTATCTTGTATGTTTTCTGGTGTTACTGAATCTGGCTTAAACATAACATCCCAAAGTATTATTTTCTTATTCCTGCAGGAAAATGTTAAAAAATTCTTCTTCGTATTTAGGATAAAGGATCCTATTGTTTCCATACGGGGTGATCCCAAAATAATGCCACCTTGATCATTCCATAGGTATTGAACAAAGAATTGATATAAAAAATGTATAATCCCCAATGTTTAACTATAAATTAGTTATTTCATATTTTTTTTTGTCCACGAAGTCTAATTTTTTAATTATATTTGATTCAGGAATCACCAATTGGTTTGCAATTTTAGTGTTATATAATTTTTACTTCCAGTGAGAAAGATAAAAATAGTGATATATTTCCTTGCGAGAGTCCCCTTAATTCTAAATAGAACCTTAGCATAGTTGAGTGAAGTTTCTAAAAATATTCCTTCTTTTATTTCTAAATTAGGCTCAAGTTGCATTCATTGACAAAAATAATACTTGATTAAGGGGTTTATATATTCTTTATGTGAGCGAGACCCACTTCTTCTTGAATTATTTTTTTAACTCACTCCTTTTTAACTCCTTAATGATTTCACTTGAATATATATATAATAATCTATCTTTCCCTTTAAAACTTTTATAGTTGTTTTAATATAGATAGTTAATTTGAGAATATAATATTATATATATCCCTTTTTTTATACTTATAAAATTTACTTTACCTATGCTATTTTAATTAAAATGTTTGCCACTTTAATAATATAATCCTTTTAATGCATTTTAGTACCTTACTTTTTTTTTAAAAGATCTTTGGATATATATATATATATATATATATATATATATATATATAAACACCCTTACCTATGTACTCTAAAAATATCACCCTTATATATGGAATTAATTTTATACTGTCATGGTTCCTTCCTTGAATGTCAGCTTTGTGTATCTATGGAATACGCAATGATTGGCCAATTGTATACATGGCATTGTACGATGTGGTTGCGAGTGGGGAAACAGGGCGACCGCCAGAGGTCTGTGGCAACGGTGGAGATGCTGGAATGTCATGGAAAAGGATAGTAGCAGATAGCGGATGTAGTCTTGTGTCAGGGTTTGGCAGCGTTAATTTGTATGTAGTTGCAACAATGTCTTATTGGTGGAGCAGGCGGATGGCCACGTAGAAAGTGGTAAACTGTGGTCAGGGAGAAGCCAAATATATATGTAAACACCCTTACATATGTACTATAAAAATATCACCCTTATATATGGAATTAATTTTATACCGTCATGATTCCTTCATTGAATGTCCGCTTCGTGTATCTATGGAACACACAACGATTGGCCAATTTTATAGATGGCGTTGGACGATGTGGTTGCGAGTGGGGAAATAGGGCGACTGCTAGAGGTTTGTGGCAATGGTGGAGATGCTGGAACATCATGGAAAAGGATAGTAGCAGAGAGCGGATGTAGTGTTGTGTCAGGGTTTGGCAGCATTAATTTGTATGTAGTTGCAACAATGTCTTATTGGTGGAGAAGGTGGATGGCCACGAAGCAAGTGGTAAACTGTGGTCATGGAGAAGCCAACTTCTTGATAGTGGTGGAACTTTGGAATTGTGGATGCAATATGTCGGTGGTTAACAGAGTGGCTGAAGTGCTGTAGTCCAACGAGGGTGGCTACGGAAAAACATGGTCTTTGAACATTTTTAGTTGCATGTAGTAGACATTGACAACAACCTGACAACAAAGTGCAAGGTATTGTGTTTTTGTTTTCGTTCATGTTATATTTTGTCTATTTTTTGTAACAATTTTTTCTTTTAAATATGTTTTAAATATATATATATATATATATATTCCCTTTTTTTTCTATAATATGTGTCCTTTTTTCCTAATGTATGCTCTTTTCCTATATATATATATATCTTTTTTTTCCCTTTATTTATTTATTTTTCTTTTAAAATAGCCAAAGGCCTCTCATGAAATAGACAAATGAAGAAAATCCAAGCCCTGTGTAGCGAAGCGCTTCAATTGCAACACCAACAAAGTTGGCGAAAATTGATGGCCAAAGGCTAGATAAGATTGGATCTATGCAAAGGTTGAGAGGCTAGATGATCGAATAACTCTGATACCAATGTTACAAACAAAGTTTGTATAAGCTCTGATACCAATGTAACGAACAAAGTTTCTATACTTAGAGGAATGCTCTGATACGAATGTAACGAACAAAGTTCGTACTCGACAACAATATTCAGAACACTTAGAAGACAAAGACATCCATTGTAGGATAAGTAATTGTATATAGGAATATTTTAATACAAGTAAGATGATGATTGTTCCAAATGAGGCTCACTTCTATACCTAGGTAGGTGCCTCTTCATGAAAGTTCATGTCCCATTAAACATTTCTCTTTAGTACTAATTACTAATTATTTTTCACTAATTAATTACTATATTTATATTATTTTTATATAAATTATATTCAACATCCTTTAATTTAATAATGAATTCCAACAGAGGATATTCTCTTGGTAAAGCATTGGAACATGATGTTAACAATAGAACATACCTGTTGGGTCTGGCGGTGGAGGAGCGTAGGAGCAAGGAAATGAGGTGAAATCTCCATTAAGAGGAATTGAAAGGAAATTTTGGTTTAGATGGTGCATAGGAATCTTGATGCTCCACATGAGATGACTACATGGGCAACACTTCTTTTGTAGATGAAACTAAATTTTTGGAGAAGCTCCTATTTTCTCATTTTTTTTCTTTCTTTCTGGTGGAGCAAGAGGATGGAAGCGTTCTCTTGCTTAATAATTTTTTTGACTTTTCCTAATATTTTATCATATCCAAATCCCCTTATATTTCTAAGAGATTATTTTCATTATTTACTATTGGGTTTTGATCCCCCATGAATAGGGGGAGTTCCTATAATATTCCAAATTAGCTTCCAGCTAGTTGGAATATTAAATTTTGTTTTTCCACTTAGATAGAGGAATAAGAGGGCATGGAGACCCATAAATCTCCTTATTAGGAATAAAATCACTCCTAATGTGAATAAGGAACCTCTTAATAGCTGGATAAATCACTCTCATGTGTGAATAGAGGATGAATCATGTGGATGGGGTCAAGTTTGACCAAATCAACAATGCTGGTACGGAGGGAGTGGATAATCAATGAGAGACAACACAATGTTAATGGGAGGAAGTCTCCATGAGAGTAGTGGCTTTAATGAGTGGGGCTTAAGGTGAGAAGGCTCACAATGCATATAAGGAAAGGGAAGGCAGCCATCGAATCCATGTTGATTATTGTTATGTTTTTGGTCTGTTATGACTTATTGAACACTTCATCTCTTTAGCGGAGTCTGTTGTGCTGTTTAGCACAAAGGTGTTCCAGAGCGGGAATCCCACCCTCATCCTCAGGGGACTTCGAGTGCCCACTAAGGAGAGGTTTGTGAGCTGCATATCCACATTCCGGCATTCAGGCCATATTTAGTCTTCATCTACATCGCAATTTCTTCCAGGGTTGTGTTGTGTTGCAGGTCAGAGGCAGTGGAGGATTGATAGGGCCACTTTCGGTGTTTGTTTTTCAATGGAGAGGTAGCCTTTCCATTGGGAGGCCAACAAGGAAGGTCCCGGAGCATAGTTTTATCATTTGGCATCAAGCCCATCTATTACCACCTCCTACAATGCAATTTCCTTCAAGGACTCCATTATTTTAGAGAGAATTTGCAGAGGAGGGTTCAGTGCTACTTTTGGAGGGTTAGAATTTCAGTGAGGGGATCAAAGTTTCACTTGAAGGATCTATTGGAGGAGTTCTATATATATTTCTATATCAGTTTCAGCCACCTCCTTCCAGTATTCAGTTGCAGCTGCTTATTTAGCCCTAGGGATGCATTCTGACATTTTGTAAAGTTTGTCTATTTCAAGAAAACTTTCTAGGTTGTCTTGGAAAGGTGCTTGGGAGCCGAGATCTCTGTTCCCGACATTTATTGAGCCATATATCAGGAGATCCATGTCATTATATTTTCTAGCATCAGTTTAAATCACTGGGACTGCGGTGTATTGATTCACCTGCAGTTGTATAGAAACCATATTTCATGTATTGGCATATTTTCTTATTGTAGGCCTGTATTATCTTGCTTGAGTGACTTGATCCTCTAGATTTTATGTTTCTTGCTGCTGATATTTTTAATAAGCTGGATCTATATTTGTATCATATCTTGGTGTATTGATATTCACTGCTATTTCCCATTTTTATGTTCAGTATTGCTGCTTTTCCTATTTTGGAATATTACATGTCCTCCCTTTTTCATTTTTTCCCCCTTGGAGAATGCTACATATATTCTTTTTCGAGTTCTTAACACTTTCTCTTTATCTATTTTCTCTTTCATCAGGTATTTATGGGATTTCAAACCCACTGATTTAAAACCTTTAGTTTGACCTTGCTCTTTCCCTTGTATCCCACTATTTGCATATCTGTTGGCTCTTTCGTGTATTCTTCTAGGGTGTTTTCTTGATATTTAAGAGGAGGGCACTCCTCTTCTTCCTCCAAACCATATTGAAGCTCCTCATCCTCATGGTACTAGGATGGGATACTTAAGTTTTGATGATGGGGCTCCTTATCCTTTTTTTGTGACTTCTTAGATGTAATTTGCTGAATAACGTTTTCCCTAATTTTTCCTTCTTCTTCCTTATGTCCCAAAATTTAATGCCTATTACTTGAATGGGTAGGTCCTTTTTTTTTAATGGAATACAAGCCTTTTGTTATTTCTTTAGAGAAATAATTTTGTGGAGGTTTGCGAGGCAAGCTTCTCCATTTTTCCTTTCTTCTCCTTTGGTGAGAATGGCTTGAAAACCCTATCCTCATTTTCCATTTGGTTTTTGTTGGGTGAGTGTTATATTATTTCCACGACTAGCATCACATGCTGCATGTTACATAAGGTGAAACCAGGAAGGTGGGGGGGTGCGGGCAGCCCTACCGGGGGTTTACTACCTCCCCCTCGCACAGGGTCCGGGGTAGCACCCCGATATTTTTTTTATGTAGACCCAATAATAGTTGATTTGATCCAAGGGTGGGGGGTGGACCCAAATGTTAGTATGAATATTTCGTCGTAAAAGATCACTTTAGCTACGCATAAAAAATAGCCCTAACATCGATTATGGTTGCCAAATATCTTTAAATTTGCAATTAGGTGATCCAAATAATGTTTCACAAATCCAGATCTAAACATAAAAGACATTAAGCAGATAAAGTAAAATGTGGCTCCATGCATCCAATAGACAAGACAAGAATGATGTATTTGAAAGAATTTTTTATATTATATTGAAAGGGGGCACTTGAGAGGAAAACAAGAAA
The DNA here is from genome assembly GCA_034641835.2 of Pinus albicaulis. Lineage (NCBI taxonomy): Eukaryota > Viridiplantae > Streptophyta > Pinopsida > Pinales > Pinaceae > Pinus > Pinus albicaulis. The sequence continues at coordinate 1,430,622,029 of CM076578.1, read as the reverse complement.
GGGTTTTCCGGTTCTCCTCAATGGGATGGGTTCTTGACAGTCCTCAGCACTTCATATCTAGAATCTCTCTCTCTTGTTGGTGTAGAAAACCCAGACAAACATAGAACTCAATGGGAGCTCACAAGACAAAAATGGAGAAAATGTGACCAAGTGTATAGATCCAGATTGATCTTTAGGCAACAAAAGGTGACTAATGAATGGGGAAAACCCTCCTATTTATAACAAAATATTAGGGCGATCTAGAACTTGATGCATGAATAAAATATTATTAATCAAATTCTAGAACCACCCTTTAGGAATATTTTATTATATTTGTTGGAGGGAAAATGATTTTTTGACTTGGGTCAATTCCCTTTTTTATAAACAATAAATAAATAAATGATTTATTTATTATTTTAGGGAAATGGTGGGAACATGATTGAATAAATAATGATTTATTTAATTATTTAAAAATGATTTAGTCAAATTTAACTAGGAATATTATTTAAATAAGGATTTAAATAACTTATTCCTAGGAAATAATCGAAATAGATAAGGATTTATTTACGCTTGATTTCCTTGTTTTGGGTTAAATATGACCGAAATATAAACAAATATAGATTTGATTATTATTTCCTTTTGGGGTTTTCTATTTAGACCATAAACAACTTAATAAAGGTGTTTTACTAAGTTATTTCACATAGTGAAAGCAATTTTACTTAGGGTAAAATTGGTCTTACATGGTGTACTTGGGTTCATCTAATGATAATAGGTTAGATGACCAAAAAAATGGTGTAACAGATTGCCCCCCAACGTACGAGTGTTAGCAGCAAATCGTATGATCAAAGTACGTTGTAAGAACTCAATCACGAGACATCAAGAGGGAAGTCAGAGAGAGAAATGTAAGGTAGTCTAATGTGCTAAAGGACTAGACCCTGAGGAGACGAGACTTACAGGTGCAACAAGTCTCTAGTTTACGAAGTGGTACCTATGCTAAAGGTGATAGGGGAGGCATACCTATGCCTGCCGAGACAAAGTACAAAAGAACAATATGTCCAGTAAACAAGGAACCGAACTATAAAGTACATGCTGGCATAAATATGAGCCAAAAAATAGAATAATGAATCCCACATACATGCTGTGCCTGGAATAACAGTCAAAACTTATACAATAATATTTTAGTACATGAGATACAAATACAACCCAAATTCCCCCTATACACGGGGAAGGGCTCGCAAAATCTGACTGATACAAGCAAATCGAAAAGGCGTTGCAAGCGACTGAGGCCGATATCATCAAATGGAAGGAGCTGCATCAAAGGCTGAAATGAAGAAGTCATCCGGGCATGTGGGGGGCTACCGGCAGGGCCACCCCCTCATGAGGGTTGAGACATCTCATACACACCCGGGAATCACCAATAGCTGCTGCTGCATCACTGGACCATCAAGTATACAGATCGCGATCATGCTGAAAGGAGCTCGAACCAAGGTACACCGCCCTCTAGACCTGGCTTCTGGAGTAAATGAGTTGATTGCGACAGAAGGAGGTCCGCCATAGGTGAGGCAATAAGGGATCCCCAACTAAGGCACGAGAGAAAATAGTAGAGCGACTAATAGACAGACACTAATGATGATGATGAAATGAGGGATACTGAGTAGCGGATGGACGACTTCCCTTGTTATAGAATAAAGGGAATAAATGTCTTGGCAGCGACTAACACAATATCATGAGGGATAGGGGAAAATGGTACTGAAGGCCATAATGTGCAACACGAGAGAGGGACCAAGCAATGAAGGACGGAGGACTATAGCGGGATACAAAGGGACTCGAGATAGACTCCATGAATGATGATGACTCAACTCGGATGCTCTAAACAAGGGCGACTCGATGGTGCTGCCACACAGTAAAGGTCCAATGGGGGACCATAAAAACATGAGTACAATAGGGTATCTCATGACGAACATCAACACGAGCATGGACAAGTATGGAGGCCAAGTGGTGCCCCTAGTATGAGTGTTGCAAGTGAAGAATTTCTAATTTGAGGAGGGTTATGGTTGAGGGGCATAGGTACCCCCAAGCATGTTGTGGTCATGCCAAAATGTATAACGGGGAATCTAAACACATTTTAATGATGTGGTGTGCCATTTGGTTTCGTTATGGTTATGCAGTATGAGAAAGGAAATGGAGGATTACCAATATCTTGTTAGTACTACATATGTAAATCAAATGGACTTTAAGTTTTTGGGTTGGCATACTTGGTGTCACTATCCCACATAGAGGATTTGGAGATAGTGAACTGATGCTTTCCTAGAAAACCTATAGGTTGGTCAACAACAATGTCTAAGAGACTGGGTTGTTGATGTAAAATGAGGGAATGATAAGGGGTATCATCCCGAGAGTGATCTGAAGTGGTATGGGACTCTAGAGGTTCTTCTAAATGTGGAAGGATAATGGTATTAGAGTCGACGTGACCAGATACACTAGGAGAGTTGTGGAGAATTACTTCTCCTAGTCTCTCAAATATGGGTGCCCCCTTACCCAAACATTGGGTTGCAATGTAATGGCCACAAGGTGTATGTGGTTCGAATGCATGGTTTCGATGTAAGGGGGAATAGAGAAAGTCATCAGAGATGATTCCTTCCATAATGTCGTCATCGTTATAGGAGATGGGGTGACCGGTGGAAGAAAGACCACTGGATGCGGTGAAGCTACCTGACTTATCATCATGAGAAGAGGGTTCACATGCGCATCGTCACAAGGGGTGACAGAAGAGTAAGCAGATAAAGGATCTACTGATCGTGAGCCCAGGGTGATCGCTGAAGGAAGGTCAAGCGAAACAACAAGGGAGGATTCAGAGGCAATGTTCCCCGAGGGTCTCATGGATGATGATAGGTAGTAAATGGTGGATGAAGGTTCCGTCATCTCGACATCAGGAGGGGGAATGTCAATGAGAGCAGTCATGTCTGGTAGTTCTGCTGAAGCAAAATGCACAAATAGGGGAGAGGTGGACCCATTGTGCTTGGCCTCGAATTGGCGGACCGCGGCTAGAGAGGTGCGGAAGTCCTCGAGGCGAGGACAAAGGTGGGTGTAATGGCCATGGAGATCACACAATGCACAGGGGTGGTTGGTGTGAATAGTCTTGGGGTTATTGGTGATGGTCGCGGAAGGAACAGAGGCTTCCGGGGCCGTGGATGCAGGGAACACAACATTAACCATGGGCTTGAGATGAGGCAATTCAGGACAGGTATGGGTGGCGTGACCGAAAAAATCACACAAAGCGCACTGAATGGTATGCTTTGGAGGCCGAGGAGGGGTAGGGTTTGTCAGGGAAGCCTTGTCTTTTGATGCCCCCTTGCGAGCTTTTCCCTTCTTACCCAAAGCAGTCGCAACAGGAGGTGGTTCCTGTTGAGGTGATTGAGGCACTATTGCAGCGGGAGAAGTCATGGGGACCGGTTGGACCGGGGTCAAAGAAAGATAAGGTTTGGGTTGACCAGGTAAGGTTGCGGCTGGAGGATCAAGGTACCAGACAGGAATCCCAAGGGTCAGGTTAGGAAGAGAGAGGGTGGCCATGGTAGGTATCGTGTACACTCCTGGTGGGGGAGCTAGGAAAGGTATCTGACCAACGGGGTAATGGCCAAGAGGGATGGCTCCAAGATGGTTGAGACCTGGTGGAACTAACCCAGGAGGATAGAGGGGCTCATGGGTACCAGTTGTAGGAGAAGGGCCAGAAGGAAGAGGTCTGGTTGGCTGAGCCGAAGGGCTAGGAGCAAGTTGCGGCAGGCGAGGTTGAGGTTGAGGTTGCTGACTAGCCGAAGCAAGCCGTTTAAGGTCAGCCCGAGATGATTGCATCATGCAAACATTCGATAAGCTGGGATCAGAGACAGGAGGAGGAATACCAGGAAAAGTTCCAAGAAAGGAGGAGTCTTTGTAAACTCTGGGGGAGACATTGGTCAAATAATCAATGGTTTGCTTATTAGCTATAGAAGAGATGGTCGACTCAGGGGAGGTCTGATATTTTGGCTCATGATATGTCAACTGGTCAATGGTGACTATCTTTCCATTATGAGGGAAAAACATCTTGCGGTGGACCGCGGATGGGACAGCAGACATGGCATAGGTGTAGCTACGCCCCAAAATAATGTTATAATCAAGAGGGGCGTCGATGACGTCAACGTCAATGCAAACAGTCTTGCCCGCAAGAGTGATAGGACAATTACGGAATAGGCCAATGGGCTGGGAGGCATGGCCGTCCCATGCACGAAGGGTGATTGTGGAAGGGGCCAGCTCAGGAGATCTGAGTTTTTTTCGAACCGAAGCGAACATCACACAGGTAGATGCCCCCTCATCAATGATACACCGAGCGACGTTGGCATTTCAGATTTTGACTAGGATTTGGAAAGCAACAGAAGCAGGTAGGGGGGGATGGTCTGACTGAAGGGCGTCGAAAACAATTAATTGGTCATCGGCAGGATCGACAGCATCCACGGCAGATAGTGGAGCCTTCTTTTGGAAAGGACACGACTGGAGGAGTTCCAGTGTTGAAATGTCGGCAGGAGATTGTGCCAAATCATCTACTATGCTATATGAATGGGCAGCCCGACCAGAGGCAGCATTTCGGCGTAATAGGCCCTTAGGAATCTTGGTATGAACCTCAGTTTTGGGCGCAGGGATTTGCAAGGGACCATTGGGTGTCGACAGAGGCTCTGTAGGACCTGAAGATGGGGACTTGGGGACAGACGGAACGAGAGGTGTGGAGTACCGACGAGACCGATTTTGAAGGTTGAGGTTGACGATGAGAGGTTGGTCAGCGGCCATCATGAGAATCTGGTAATCAGAGGAACCAGAAGGGGAAGATTGGGTGGTTACCGGGGCATGAGGTGGTTGAGTGGCCACGAATCCTTGTTGAGGGAAAGGATCGGTAAACACAGTGGGTTGAGAAGTAGCCAGATTGGGAGGGATAGTAGGGGAGGAATGTTGTCCCCGTACGGTGGCCTGAGACTCCCACATCTGCCACATCTGTGGTAATAGGGGACAATCGTGAGTGTAATGTACATAAACACCGCAACATGAATAGGGCTTATTGGTGCGAAGCGGCCTGCATGGCTTGGGCTGAGAGCCCTGTGGTTGGTTGGCAGTGTTGGGATCAATACTCGAAGGATTGGATCCACGATTACCAGGGGAAGATTGGTTGCCTTTCCTCTTTCTTTGAGAAGGAAGAGAATTGGTCGCGCCCTGCTGCGCAAATACTTTCCCTGGAGGGGGTAGTAAGTGCTGCGGTGGGGGTGGAGAAGACAAGGGGGTGAGAGGTCCAAATGCTGGTGGAGCTGGGACACTAGGCTGTGGGTAAGGATAAGGGTTAGGATGGGCAACATTGAGGTAAGCAGGAGTGTGGGAAAAAGGAGGAGGCATGCCGTATCCTGGATACATGCTACATGGAGGGGGAAAAGTGCTGGAGGTGCTGGCCCCTCCGGGAGGGAAACCATAGCCCATAAGAGGCTGAGCAGAGGTATGTGAAAGAGTTCCAATGATACCGTTGGCAGAGTGAGATGCCCCCGGGGGGTTAGTGCCACCGGGCTTGGGGAGGTCAGGAAGGACGGTATAAACATAACCAAATTGAGCATAGATAAGGTCATATTTCAAGGCTATTTGGAGGGCGGCTTCTTCGGTTTGAGGGAAATGGGAGGTGACATCCTTGCCAATGGGAGGTAAAAGAGAGCGAAGGAACCAGTCCATATAAACTCGATCTTCAAATGGAGGAGCGCGACATAAGCTTCTTCTTCGCCACCATTCCTAGACATGAGCGGAAAGGCGGGTCGAAGAGGATTGACAGAAAGAAGTTAAAAGCTCGGTACCAGTGTCGTATAGGAGAGGTAGCTAGAAATAAGATAAAAAGGCTTGGGCAATGGTTGCAAAAGTGGTATGGGAGGAGGTGGCCTGCTCAACATACCATTTAGAAGCTTCGCCGGTAAGCGTGCGTTGGAATAATCTAAGACAGATGGAGTCGTCAGTAATGGAATTGGATGAACACCACATATGGAAAGAACGGATATGGTTGATGGGATCTTCACTAGCAAGGCCTTCGAACTTGGGAATGTCGGAGGGGAGCTTGGTTGGCATAGCAGGCCAAATAAAATCGTGGCGAATAGGATCATTGATGAGCTGATTGAAGTCTGGGAGACTGAGGCCGACCATATAAGGGAGAAATGGGGCAGTCGAGGTAGGTCCCGAAGTGGTTCCGCTAGAAACGGACCCAGCAGTAGAACTGGGGTTGCCGCTGGCGCTAGGCCCTGAACTAGACATGGTGAAGGTAATAGGGGGAGAACCAGGAGTAGGGGGAGAACCCGAACAATCATAAGAAGAGTCGGAGTGCGGACTTGGGGGAAGACTTACTTGATGACGACGGGAAGGAGGAAGTCGACCGACCGGAAACTGAGGGTGAAGGCCAAGAAGTCTCTAGGATAAGCGCCTTGGGGGCGCAATGATGACGGGAAGAAGAAAAGACGACAAGGGAAGGAGGGAAAAAATCTAGTGAGGTCAAGGGCAGGGAGGTGCAGTGACAATTTATTTTAAAGTCTTTTCCAGGCGGTGTTAACTAGGCTCTTCTTCACTTAGGGTCAGTGTGTGGCGTGTGTTGATTTTAATTTTTTAAAATCAGACGTTTTGAGAGTAAAAGAAAAAGTGTGCTGCGTAACTGAAAATAAATCTGTAAATAATAGTATACAATGCTAAAATAACAAAAAATTTAACAGCTAACAATGCATTGATCTAACCCAAGAAGGCGGGTCTCTCAAAACTAGTCTAAAAAGAGGAAAAAATCTAGTCAAAACACACGAAAAAGAGGCCGATAGATCTAAGGTTGGGAGGGACAGGGATCTAAAGGATAAATCTGCTGGAAAGAGGTGCAGAGAACAACAAAGAGGCAGAGGCAAGGTTGCTGTAACAAAAGGGGAAATCAGCTAAAGGGAGGAGGGGCGAAGAGGTGGCCCTAGAGGTAAACCCAAAAAAAACTATATGAGGTGATTTGAAAGGTATAAGAGCTGATCTAAATGGATCTGAAAAGGAAGTATCAGATCTGACAATAAGAAGGCTGAAACTTTGAAAATTCAGACGTCTGAAACAACTAAAAATCGCCCACCAAAAGTGGAGGTTACTAAAGCCCTAAGGGGAAATATTCCCACTTAGTTGAGTGAAACAGATTAGAAACAGGTCTAAACGGGTAGAGACGGAGGCTGGAAAACCCTGACAGAAGCTTCAGACAAACCCAGAAAAATTGCTAGAAAATTGCAGAAAAAAGTGCAAGTCGCAGGTTCTGACCTATTTTCAGTTCAGGTCACAGGTTTGGGGCAGAAAAGTGCATCCTCAGGTCTAGGTCACAGTCTTTGGGCCGATAAGTGCAACCTGAAGATCCCGGTCTCTCGGCGACAAATTTCATAAAAAAATGTCGTCTCAGCTGCGGCTGATGTCTGTCACCTGCGCAATAGGGCCAGAAACACACGGAAGTTAAAAATTTTAATGTTTGAGGGTTTTAGAGGTGAAAAGCACCATAAAAATAGGAAAAACAGGAAACGGAAGAGAAACCCTAGGGTCTGAAATAGCTGGATATGCAGGAATATATAAAACGACAGCGGTCGCAAAAGAAAACCCGTGTGGAGTCGCCAATTGTTAGTATGAATCTTTCGTTGTAAAAGATCACTTTAGCTACGCATAACAAATAGCCCTAACATCGATTATGGCTGCCAAATATCTTTAAATTTGCAACTAGGTGATCCAAATAAAACTGCACAGATCCAGATCTAAGCATTAAAGACATTAAGCAGATAAAGTAAAATGTGGCTCCATGCATCCAATAGACAAGACAAGAACGATGTATTTGAAAGAATTTTTTATATTATATTGAAAGGGGGCACCTGAGAGGAAAACAAGAAAGGTGCTTTCCGGTTCTCCTCAATGGGATGGGTTCTTGACAGTCCTCAGCACTTCAGATCTAGAATCTCTCTCTCTTGTTGGTGTAGAAAACCCAGACAAACATAGAACTCAATGGGAGCTCACAAGACAAAAATGAAGAATGTGATCTAGTATAGATCCATAGTGATCTAATGCAATGGAGGTGACTAATGAATGGGGAAAACCCTTCTATTTATAACGAAATATTAGGGTTATCTAGAACTTGATGCATGAATAAAATATTATTAATCAAATTCTAGAACCACCCTTTAGGAATATTTTACTTTATTTGTTGGAGGGAAAAGGATTTTTTGACTTGGGTCAATTCCTTTTTTTATAAACATTAAATAAATAAATGATTTATTTATTATTTTAGGGAAATGGTGGGAATATGATTGAATAAATAATGATTTATTTAATTATTTAAAATTGATTTAGTCAAATTTAACTAGAAATATTATTTAAATAAGGATTTAAATAACTTATTCCTAGGAAATAATCAAATAAATAAGGATTTATTTAATTGATTTCCTTGTTTTGGGTTAAATATGACCAGGAAATATAAACAAATATAGATTTGTTTATTATTTCCTTTTGGGGTTTTCTGTTTAGACCATAAACAACTTAATAAAGGTGTTTTACTAAGTTATTTCACATAGTGAAAGCAATTTTACTTAGGGTAAAATTGGTCTTACATGGTGTACTTGGGTTCATCTAATGATAATAGGTTAGATGACCAAAAAAATGGTGTAACACCAAAGATGATGGAAGGACCTACCCATAGTTTTGTGCATGGGTTTTGCACATGGTTTTGGGCATGGTGGTTTTCTTCCCATGGTATTTTGTAGATTTGGTCAAGGGAACTACGATTATGTTCTAATCTAGGGTTAGTGGATTGGGGTTTTATGAATGCCTCAACATGTATATATATGTATTGTAACATTGAAAGGAATATAATGAAAATCAATCTGGTAGTCCTGATTTTGGGATCTAGGGGAAAATATGTGTGTATATTTGTTTTGTGTTCTCGCCATTGTTTATTTTTATGTTTTAATAATTTGTTTGCATATAATTTCTTTACAGGGTTAAAATCTACATATTTTTCCATTTCTAGTTATCTAGGTGTTGATGGTGTTGGACCCACCAACATTCAGGGGATCTCCCCAATATGAAGTCCCAATTAGACCTCACACTGTTTGGTATAGGAGTCCCACCAGTGGGTGTTAATGATATGCCTTGGCTGCGAATACACATAAAGTAATGTACGATGAATTCGATGAGATAAAGTGTGTGACCCTATGGAAATTCAAGTGCGATGCATGAAGGTTCCAATACATGGAGAGAAAAGAGGTGAGACCCTTAGAAGCCTGTAATAGTATGAAAATTGAAAGGAACACACGAGCATAATGACATCACAAGATAATATGCGAAATAGTTCATAAGTTAACCGTGATGAATTAATACAACAACACACATTCAACAATATTCGTACCAATGAAAATGAAATAGTTCATAAGCATAAACGTAAGTTAAATAACATACATTGCAAATACAAAAAATATTCCTACTATATTCACAACATATGCATGCAAGCGTGCCGACTCTAAGATTTTATTAAAAGTGAAATTTCCAATCATACATACACCATTGATGAACCACTAGCCCAAATAGTGGAACTTGAAGTAGACAACACCTACTCCTCCAAATAATTATAATCCCTCTATGCTATGAAGTAACCAAGGATCTCATAAAACTCCTAAGATATTTCTAAGCCTAAGCCTAGCCAGAATATTGGCTCCCAAAATCCATTTACATGAGTTATGAGGATATATTTATAACAAAGGGGGTGACTCTTCATATGATCCTTTGTGACTCTTGGACTCCCCTCATGACTCTTTAACTTCTTTACAAAATGACTCATTAAATTACATCATGAATCTTCACATTCCAATATTGACACTTGGAATTTCACTTTACAAATAATTACAAATAATATTACATTTTACCCTCATACCCATATAAGAAAAAATAGGGTAGAGACAACTTGACAACCTAACAAGATAAAACACTATTATTCTTGAGTTTCAGGAAACTCTAGCTCAACAAATTCCACTTGATTCTTCTTGGTCACATATGGTGCCAATATCAGTACTGTGCAATGACATCCCCAATCCGCGTGATGGTGTATGGCTGGAAGCGGGATCTAGCCTCCATAACATCTAGGTAGAATGATTTGGAACCAATTTTAACTTCTTTCTCGAGCATGAGTAACATTGTTCTAATCTGGACAGGACCATCGATGTAATTTTGGATGTTCAATGTGCTAAAATCCAAATATTCCTTGGTGGAAATTTGTATCAGCTTCTCCAAGTACTCTTCGATCTCCTGCCCGACCTGGAACTGCGTTTGGCTTCGGTGAGCGAGCCAAATGATGGGATCCGCTGTGTTTTCACTAAGAAATCCAAACTATTGTATAACCATACATATGAGGCCTGAATACTTCAAATGAACGAGGTGAGATGCTTATTTTTCTGAATCAACATTTAGACTCTTGCTTTCTCTAGCTCTGCTTGCAACTTCATTTTCTTTACCAAGTTAAGCGATGCCCTTTTGTATCTCATTGTCCATCATGCATGGTGACGATGGAAGCTTGTACATTCATAAGAGTTTTGACAAAATATTTGCTCTATTGCTGCAAGCCATGCAAGTGGAAAAATGCCTTATGTATGGTTATAAGCTCCTCATAGAGGCCTCACATGGTCTCTCAACCTGTTGATACTTCACCAAGTATTGCTGCTCTCATCTCTTGCAAGTAAACATGTGGAGAAACTATGTACTGTGCTGCTGTGTGAAGTTGTTCTATCTCTTAATGTGGAACCTGTAAGTTCTATGCCAATTTCTTATTCTCGGCCATCAAATACTGAGTGTTTGATATTTCTACACCTACAAATAACAAGTTGGCTTTGACAATGGCTTTAGGATTCTTCCTAGTGTCTGCCACTATCACCCTCTCTCTGATGAATGCAGGTGAGGTGAGTTCATCCAGAAAGTGATTCCTACGCACTTATACAATATTCTTCTGAATTTAATTGTACTAAATATTGTACTTTTGCATGACCAAATCATCATCAAGAGGAATAACTTCCTCATCCTCGATCGAAACTAACATAGCTGCTAGAGGTGGTGGAGATTGAATGGTGACCTATTGTGCACTAGACATGAAGTAGAAAGCCCGGTTTTGTGGCTCCAGTTCCTCATCCATGTCCACAATATTGATCAATTCTTCAATCTGCCAAGAAAGCTCCCGATCCTGCATATGTAAGCTCTCCCCCTCTGTTGCTGGCTAGTTCTGTTCTTTCTCTTCAGCTTGCTTCTACACTCTTTCTTTTGTTGTTCTGCATTTCCTTTATTATTTTTCCTACTTTTGGTTCCCTTCATTTTCTTTCTTATGCTTCTCTTCCTCCATTCTCCATCACTGCCCTTCTATAATAATACATTATTCTCTTTGCATACTATGTCTCCTCTTTGCCTCAATTTCTAAAGCTTCTTTCATAACAAGTGGATCTGCTTTCATCTTGCACCTTCTTTCTCCCCCTTGATTGTCAACAACATTTAACTATACCTTATCATACACGGGGTTCTTCCCTTCTACTGGCACTTCTTCTAGAGTTACTGCCTTTTGCGGAGTGGCCTGTGAAGTTTCTGCTATACTAACCAACTCGCGGGGTCTAGAGGCATTGTAGAAATTATTCCATCTATCCTCCTCTGACTAATGAAATGTCCCACTAAGTCACTACTAATGTATTCTCGCATAATGCTCTTTGAAAATACCACGGGGATCGTACGAATCAAAGTCTCGAGTACAAATGTAAACTTCTCTATTTCCTTTCCTTTGGTGTCTTCTACTTTGAGGTTATTGATCTCGTACAATCAAACTTGCAAAGGAATAGTGGGACATGGTGCTTTGTTCTTCCTGTGTAAGGCTGATTACAACCCTGTGGCGAGATGATGTGATACTTATTGCATGAAAAGCTTCTCAGTGGCATACCTTGGAAAAATATGCGGTGAATTCTAAGAGCCGAACATTCTAAGGAAGGTGCCATCCGATGAGGCAAACCAATCTGCAATCTCTAATATTTCCTCCATTGCTCCATGTGACATGCAATGTGGTTCTTCCTCAAATATGAGATTGTATAGCACAATGATGAAATGGTCAGTTAGCTTCTCCATTACTCCTCTATGACTGCAATCTAAAAGCAGTTTGCAATAGACATACACGATAAGGTATCATGGTGTCCATGTCCATTCCATGCCAGGAAATGCATTTTGTTCATAGATCGCATCTAGCAAATATGCATACATATATAACTTTTCTTTCTCACCCTTGCGAGGATTCCGGGTATGTGCTATATGGGCTCTCAACTGTAAATACGATAAATCTTACCATTTCAACGAATTCCCCTCGTTCAAAACGTAGTTTAATAAGATATCCCACCCTTAAGGAAATTTATTCATGCTTTGCTGACCATAGATTATGCAAGCTAAGATAACCAAGAGATGGTAGGCCCTCTCGAGAGAAATTTTCTTGTATGAATGGGTAGGTGTCCATCGAAACTTTGATTTCTCTTTCACCCAACCTTTAACGATATATATTGTGCTCACATAGCTGTCGGTGGCATAGAATTATGAGTCCATGAGCGTTACTGGCTTGCGAAAATGATACATGAGCTAATAATCTTCTGCTAGAAACATAACAAGCTTCTGTCCGTTAGATTTTTCAATGTCATGGTATTCACATCAACGTGTGAAACAATCTAGCTGATGACATATGAATGTAACCATATATAATCCTAACTACTAAACATAGAGATATGCCTACTGGTCCTCTAAATATACCTTGAAGTCATTTGATGAAAAAACATCCTTAACTCTCTGTCATGTTAGGTTTGACTCCTTTTCCACAAACAATTGAGTGTCTGCATACACTGGCAAGTTCACTACTATTTTCTCAACTGCTTCCCCAATACTGCTTTCAATGGTATCTTTTGAAGAAACTCTCTTGGGTGCCATGGTGAAAATTACTACTGGAGAGAAGTGCTCAACAACTGTGGTACCTGTGGGACATAAAATAAACTCATGGCAAGCAAATATTAGCTATTGAAAATCTACCTTCAAAAAAAGATTAGGCAGCAAACCGAAAAACTAGTGAAAGAGCTTGCACAATTTTCATGATAACGTGAGGGGGACTCACTATGGGAATTTCACATTGTGTAGTCACAACAACCAAGGGTGTAGCTTGAGGCTTGAGACTGCATAATTCACAATTCAGCCTAGGTAGTGAATGGGAGATTCTGCGCATTGTGCAGTATCAGTGGACAAGGTGATATACTTAGCCCTGGAACTAGGAAATGCGCACTTGGGCTAGCATGTACTTCACGTTACGTAGTCTCAAAGGCCAAGCTCTTAGCTTGATCCTCGGACTTGCGTAATGCCCAACAGTGAATGTGAAAAATTGCCAAGGAAAAGTGCAATTTTTTTTTTGTGAAGGTGTGGGAAACAAGTATATATAAGTGATGATGTGATTTTGAGTGAAAATATAACTAAATATTAATGATTCAATGTAAATCAAGTGCATAAACTTAAAAAACAAAAGGAAAATCAAATTGCCACAAAGAAGACAATCGGTACAAAAACAAGAAAACTGATTTGACACTTGTGAAAAGAAAATGACAACTTGAAACAACACTTCTACAAGCTAATATAAGTTAAAAATCCAACAACCATGAAGAGAAACAAGTGAAACAACTCTCATAGAAACGAAACTACAAAAAACGGTAGAAAAAGCGACAAAAGACGACAAAAGAAAAACTCACCCAGAAAAGCGACGACAACTGCATCGAAAGTTCCTTGATCTCCTCGAAAATTCTAGAGCTCCAAGTTCGAATGTGAAAATGAGCTCTAGAGGCATAAATTAAATATATTTGAGTGAATTAGGGTATATGGCACACATGCTTAAAATCAAGGAAAAACAAACACACGACAAAAATTTCTAAAAATAACGAATGTGCCTCCTTTGGGAAACTAACAATGGATCCCTATTTTCTAGGGATGATTTTTCTATTTTTGGGAAATATTCCATGCACATTTCCAAGAAATATTGTGCAATTTCTGGGGAACTGGGAAAATTTCTAGCTCAGTGCATTATGTAGTTTCTGAACTCAAAGAATGGATTGCGCAATTTCTGGGATTAGTGATGCGCTTCCTTCCATGACTGCATAGTTTCTGAGCTCAAGGCATAAATTACAATCAATATTTTTCAATTCCAATCATAGGGGCTAGCTTTCTCTCATGGATTGCGCAGTTTATAGAAGCAAGCCTAGAACTGTTGCAAGGTCAAGTCAGGAGGTTAGCTTGTGACCTAAAAATAGTAGCTAAGTTTGAAAACGAGCAAACATAGGCATATATGAAAAGGATAAGTCTCAATCAAATCAGGAATACTTGACAAAAATATAAGATAAGCTCCTGTGGATAGAAAGGAAGGCTCCAAAATCGAAGCATAGGCAAAATTTTGGAGGGTGGTTGTAGCCGCTACAACACTGGTGACACACTGGTAGAACTCCAAATCTCTATATTGATCTTGTCTCATGCAAAATAGGTCTAAATATTCTGAAAGTGTTGTTCAGTTCATTGATTATCACAAATTCTTCACTTAATTTGAGTTAAATATGTAGTCCCTACCATTCTCTTCATCGGTGGCACACTAACCAAGCCAAGTCAAACTGATTTGTTTCGATTGGGGATGAGTAGTATATATATGCACAAGTAACATGAATTTTCAGAGTCTTAGTTTTCATCTCTGGTATTTCTTTGATGCCAATAGGCCTAGACAGTACCCTGATAGAATCACTTCAAGAAAAAAAACATTGCTCCACTTCTAGTGAGACTGGACAATACCCCGACATAGCTACTTGCTTCACCTCTCTGCATCGGAAGACTTTCTCTTCTTTCACCCTTTTTATTATTTTATTTATTTATTTATATTTATATTTTTGTTCATAGAGATCTGCATAGGAAATTATTTATTTCATGGCGTGGAAGAGGTATCTCGACTTATTGAGAGTATTTAGGCTGTTCCTTCAGAGAAGGATATTTATAAACACCTATAACATACCTGTTAAGGTTTTCCTCCCCTCCATACTCTACTTGAATTGGTTGACAAGGATTAAACAAAAATATAAAATATCGATTATAGCAGGCGGTACTAGTTAAAAATTCAAACATCAATATTCCACTGCGATTTTCTCCAAAAAGGAATGTATTTTCCCTAAGAGTATCATCGATGAAAATAATGTAAGATTCACACAAAGAGAGGGAATATAAAGATAACCAAGAATTGATAATATTACTACTTCCTCTCATATTTCACCATGCTTGCTTCATAAGTCAAACACGATCACATGCATAAGCTATCCTATAACTAAAAACCAACAAAAGAAAGGAGCAGAACATAAAGTAAATCAAAGCAAATAAAATCAAGGAAAACAACTAAGAAAAGAAAATAACTACTCCTATTCCTAACCTAATCAGAGCATAGGCCATACTCACGTGAAATAATACTTCCAAAGTGGCCACTGACACATTGGATGACCTATGTAATCAAGAGAATGCATTTCAAGAAATATATTCAAGCATAACAATAAAAAAAGATACAATAATACAAAATGAAACATTCAAAGTTTGAAAGAACACGCAAAAAAGTATGAAAAAAATGTGAACGGAAGACATTCTGAGGATGCATCATGGTGTTTAGACACAATGCGATTCATATACATGCAAGAAAAAACTTTTGAACTGTGGAAATGGGCGAACATAAAGAAATACATTTTTTTTTTTCGTATTCAAACAGTGCTCGCTAAATACGACTCCAATGAATGAGCGATAGGATCATGTAATACAGATGGAGGATGCGAAAATTGTAAAATATATTGTTTTTAATATCTGTGACATATTGGTGAGGAGCAACACTATTCTGATCGAAATTGGAACTGACCTCAAGGCTACGAGAACCAGACATAACCTTCAGCTCGGGCTGAAGTTCATCGACAACTTAGGGAAGTTCCAACTCATCAAAATATGGATCATCAAAGATCGGTGGCTTGGAAAGATCAACAGTGGAAAAATCAGAATCATGATCAAATGAATCAATGAAAAGATCACGACAACCACAAATAGAAAGTTCAAGATAAAAAACAGAGGCATCCTCATGAGCTGACGAATCGTAAAGAGGGGAAGATTTAAAATAAGAAATTTCACGCTCTATATTTTCAGAATGATGATATAAGAGATTTGGGATATCAAGAAGAGAAAAATTTTCCTTTTAAAAAGAGAGTCCATACAGGTGAATTAGTTTGAAAATTAGAGGAATAACTTGTTCCGAGTATTTATAATAACCAAACGTTTCAGATTTCTTAAGTGATTCCATCTTCAGGGGTAAACGCCCAATATTCTTTGAAATATTTGTGAGGATTAGGGCAAAATAATAATAATATAAATAGTAATTTTTTAGGAAATTTTTTTTATTTTTATTTTTATTAAGGAGATCGGTTGGAAGAAAGGTTAATGTAATTTATTATTATTATTATTATTATTTATATTTATATATTTATTTTTAATATTATTTTATGTTTTTGTTTTTACTTAATTATTTATTTGTTTAATTTATTAATTTATTTTATGTTTTTGTTTTTACTTAATTATTTATTTGTTTTGTTTTGTTTTTTTTTTTTTAAGAAATTGTTGTGTTAAAAAATTATGAAATTAATAATTGGAGAGGTAATGTTATAGGGTAAGGTATAAATTTAAGAGAAAGTTTAAGACTAATTATAACTTTAAATATTTATTATTATTAAAATTGATGTCATGAGAATTAGAGGTTTCCAAGTATTGCTGATGTTAAGGCCATCATCACGATTTGTGTTATTTTTTCTTTTCTCGATTTGAATGGCCTCTTTGATTTTTCTTATTAGGTAATGATCTTCTTTGGATATAAGTTTAGCATCCTCCATTCGTATGTAATGTGAGGATGAGAAAGCATGTTCTACCAAGGCTAATTTTTCAGTTCTGTTCCTAGATATGTCGACAACATGCTCCTTAAGTCTAATGTTAAGGGATCTACCAGTTTCACAATATATTGTTTTCCACAAGAGCACGGTATGATGTAGACTCCTTTTTTCAATCTAGGGTTTATAGGGTCTTTGCAGAGTCTACAATATTTCTGATGGAATTAGGGGGAGTGAAGGAAATATTAATGTTATGTTTGTTTAGGATTCTGGAAATTTTATCAGTTGTTCCTTTTATGTAAGGAAAAGAGATTTTAGGGATGTCAAAAGTTCTTTTTATGTTATTTTTATTAAGGGTTTTGTAAATATTTTTATTGATGATGTCTTTATTATATCCATTATGTTGAAAGACATGGCAGAGGTTGTTTATCTCATGCTCTAGTTGGCGAGAGTCCAAAATTCTGGACACCCCAGTTGTTAGGGTTTTAATGATGCCAAATTTTTTCTTAGGATTGTGATGAGAGTTTGCATGAAGGTATATTTCCGTGTGGGTCTTCTTTCTATAGACTTTAGTGCTAAGTTTTCCATCTTTTTTCAATAAAAGGATGTCTAGGAAAGGTAATTGTCTATCCTTTTCAATTTTAATGGTAAATTTAATGTGACTTGAGATATTATTAATGTGATTTAAGAAATAATTTAATTTTGATTTACCATGGATCCATTTTGCGAAAATGTCATCTACATATCTTTTCCATTCCTCAGGGGTGAATGGAAAGGATTTGAGGGTTTTTTTCTCAAAATGTTCCATTTATATGTTAGCAATTATGGGAGATAGAGGCGAGCCCATGGCTACACCATGAGTTTGTTCATAAATTATTCCTTTAAAGCCGAAGAAAGATGATTTTAAACATAATTTGAGACTGTAGCATGAGATAAACCACCTCCGCCATGTCTTTCAACATAATGGATATAATAAAGATGTCATCAATAAAAATATTTACCAAACCCTTAATAAAAATATCATAAAAATAACTTTTGACATCCCTAAAATCTCTTTGCCTTACATAAAAGGAAAAACTAATAAAATTTCCAGAATCCTAAACAAACATAACATTAAGATTGCCTTCATTGCCCCTATTACCATCAGAAATATTGTAGATTCTACCAAAGACCCTATAAACCCTAGTTTGAAAAAAGGAGTCTACATCATACCATGCTCTTGTGGAAAATAATATATTGGTGAAACTGGTAGATCCCTTAACATTAGACTTAAGGAGCATGTTGCTGACATATCTATGAATAGAACTGAAAAATCAGCCTTGGCAGAACATGCTTTCTCATCCTCACATTACATACGAATGGAGGATGCTAAAATTATATCCAAAGAAGATCATTACCTAAAAATAAAAATCAAAGAAGCCATAGAAATAAAAAAAGGAAAAATAACATGAATCGTGATGATGGCCTTAACATCAACAATACTTGGAAACCTCTAATATATCATACCTCTCATGACATCAATTTTAATAATAATAAATCTTTAAAGTTATAATTAGTCTTAAAATTTATCTTAACTTTCTACCTTACCCTATAACATTACCTCTCCAATTATTAATTTCATAATTTTTTAACACACCAATTTCTTAAAAAAAAAATAAAAAAAATAAAAATAAAATAAAATAAAAAATTAAGTAAAAACAAAAACATAAAATAATATTATAAATAAATAAATAAATAAATAAATAAATAAATAAATAAATAAATAAATAAATATATAATAATAATAATAATAATAATAATAATAATAATAATAATAATAATAATTACATTAACCTTTCTTCCAACCGACCTCCTTAATAAAAATAAAAATAAAAAAATTTCCTAAAAAATTACTATTTATATTATTATTCTTTTGCCCTATTCCTCACAAATCTTTCAAAGAATATTGGGCATTTACCCCTGAAGATGGACTCACTTAAGAAGTCCGAAACATTGGGTTATTAAAAATACTCGGAACAGGTTATTCCTCTAATTTGAAAAATATTTTTCCTCTCTACATTTGTATGAAAAGGTGATATTCCACGTGTTCTGAGAATGATTGAAAGTAGTAATATATTCAGAAATTAATTCTTCGCAAGATTCAACATGAATGAGAAAATTATGGAGAATGTTAGGATAATGAGGGAGAGGTGAGGAAGGAAGAAGATAATCCTTCATCGCAGATTCTTGTTCAAATGTTGACTCCCAAACATAATCATCATAAATTATATTGCAAGTTGACTACTCAACACCAACGCCATCCAAAACTTGGTCCTCATGAACATCAAAAGAAAGGTTCAAAACAAGAGAACACAATAACTCAAAATCTAGAGGACCAAAGGAACCAAAGGATGGAGGATGAGGAGACAACACTTCATCGCAACCATTAGATTTGTAGTCCCAACATGCACCCAAATGCTAAGTATGTGGGGTAGGAGAAGATGGTGGTAGATTAGCGGATGAATTCTTAAGCTATCCCACCTCAACTTGTGGAAATAGAGCTGTTTGATGAGAAGGGGACGAAGGGTCACTTGGAACAAAACCTTCGTCTGTCACATATTTAGAAGCTCTAATATCGACATATGTTGGGAGAGGTTCTAAAGATTCATGTTCATGTGGATTATTCAAAATGTGAACAAGATATTGGAATCTCCCTAACAAGAAAGGCCAATCAACTTCATCTTCAGGAAATTAAAAGCAAAGATGAATGAAAAAATCATGAAAATACTCAAAAGATTCATCAGGTGCTTTTCGCAATTGGAAAATTTTCTTGCACAAAGATTTATGATCATAAATATCAAAAGCACGAAACAACTCTGTGAAAATATGCTCGAAAGTGTGTATGGAGGCATCAAGAAATGTGTTATGCCATTCCCTCACGCGCCCTTTGAACGTGAGAATGAACAACCTACAACCAACATCCTCTTAGGGGATGTTGTGTTTCGTGCAGAATTCAAGAAAACAAGCAGTGTGCTCGAATAAGGTTATTTGACCCTCACCATTGAATTTAAGATTTGACAAGTCATCAATAATTCACGTCGACACTTTCAGATTTTCGAGTCCAAAAAAAAAAGTCTGGGTTATGATTTGGGGAGAATCCATAAATGAGTGTGGAAATTCAAACAGACTTCATCAGCTCAACTTGTTATCTAGGCCTCCTTCTAGCGCCAGAAATCTCGACAGTGCTGGGCTTGCCAACATTCAGGGGATCTCCCAGATATGAAGTCCCAATTAGACCTCACACCATTTGGTATAGGAGTCCTAGAAGTGGGGGTTAATGATATGCCTTGGCTAGGAATACACATAAATTGATGTATGGTGAATTTGGTGAGAGAAAGTGTGTGACCCTAGGGAAATTCAAGTGCGATGCATGAAGGTTCCAACACATGAAGGGAAAAGACGTGATCCCCTTAGAAGCCATAATAATATGCAACTTGAAAGGAACACAGGAGCGTAATGAAATCACAAGATAATATGAGAAATAGTTCACAAGTTAACCATGATGAATTAATACAACAACACACATTCAACAAGATTCGTACCAATGCAAATGAAATAGTTCATAAGCATAAGTGTAAGTTAAATAAAATACATTGAAAATACAACAATAATATTCCTACTATATTCACAACATATGCATGAAAAGTAAAAAAACATACATTGCAAATACAACAAGAATAATCCTACTATATTCACAACATATGCATGAAAGTATGTTGACTATAAGATTTTATTAAAAGTGAAAGTTCCAATCATACATACACTGTTGACGAAACAATAGCCCCAATCGTGGAATGTGAAGTCAAAAACACCTGCTCCTCCAAAGAAGTATACTCCCTCTATGCTACGGAGAAGCCAAGGCTCTCACAAAACTCCCGATCTCTTTCTAAGCCTAATCCTAGCTAAAATATTGGCTCCCAAAAGCCATTTACATGCGTTATGAGGATATATTTGTAACAAAGGGGGTGACTCTTCACATGCCCCTTTGTGACTCTTGGACTCCCCTCATGACTCTTTAAATTATTTAAAAAATGACTCATTACATTACATAATGACTTTTCACATTCCAATATTGACACTTGGAATTTCATTTTACAAATAATATTACATTTTACCCTCATACCCATATAAAAAAAAATAGGGCAGATACAACTTGACATCCTAACAAGACAAAACACTATGATGCTTGAGTTTGGGGAAAATCTAGATTAATAACTTACACTTGATGCTTCTTGGTCACATATTGGTGCAAAGCTCGGTAATGTGCAATGACATACCCAAACTGCTGATGGTGTTTGGATGGAAGCATACTCTAGCCTCCATAGCATACATTTATAATTATTTGGAAACAATTTTAACTTCTTTGTCGAGGAGGAACAACATTTTTCTAATTTGGAAATGACCAACGATGTATTTGTGCATTTTCTTTTTGTTCAACTCCAAATATTCCTTGGTGGAAATCTATCTCCACTGCTCCAGGTATTCTTCGATCTCCTTCCTGACCTGGTGTCCGCGTTTGGATTTGGTGAGCGGTCTAACTGGATGGATCCTATGTGTTTTCACCAGGAAATCCAAATTTTTGTATAACTGTACATATGAGGCCTGAATAATTCCAATGAATGAGGCAAGCTGCTTGTTGTTCTGAATCAACATTATAAATCTTGCTTTCTACATATTTTTCTATGACTTCATTTTCTTTACCAAGTTAAGTGGTGCCCCTTTGTATCACATTGTCCATTCATGCACAATGAAAATGTAAACTTGTACATTCATAAGAATTTCGACAAAATATTTGATCTGGTCTTGCAAGCCATGCAAGTTGAAAACTTCTTTATGTATGGTTATAAGCTCCTCATAGAGGTCCCGCATGGTCTCTCCATTGTTGATACTTCACCAACTATCACTGCTCTCATCTCCTCCAAGTAGACCTATCTGAAACATGAATTTTTTACTGTTGTGCGGGAATGTTCAATCTCTTGCTAAGAAGAATGTAAGTTCTATGCCAAATTCTTATTCTTATCCGTCAAATATTGAGTGCTTGATCTTTCTACACCTGCAAAGGCCAAGTTGGCTTCGGAAATGGAATTAGGATTCTTCTTGGTGTCTACCACTATCACCCTCTCTCTTATTAATGTAGGCAATGCGAGGTCAAGCGGAAAGTGCTTCCTATGTGCTTGTACAATATTCTTATGAAGTTGATCATACAAAATATTGTATGTGTCCATGATTGAATCATAATCAAGAAGAACAAATTCCTCTTCCTCGTTCAGAACTAACTAAGATGTTGGAGGTTGTGGAGACTATATTTTGACTTATTGTGCACTCAGTATCAGGTCGATATCCTAGTTTTGTGGCTCCAGTTCCTTCTCCATGTCCATAACATCAATCAATTCTTCAATCTGTTGAGCAAGAACCTGATCTTGCATCTATCCGCTCTCCCCCTCTACTACTGGCTGGTTCTGTTCTTACTCTTCAACTTGCTTCTGTACTATTTCTTCTACTGTTGCACATTTCCTTTATTCTTCTCACTGCTTCTTCTTCTCTTCTTATTATTTCTTTTACTTCTCTTCCTCCATTCTACTTCGTTGCTCTTCTCTTCTACTCTGTTCTTCTTTCCGCATCCTCTGTCTACTCTTTGCCTCAATTTCTAAAGCTTCTTTCATAACAAGTGGATCCGATTTCATCTTGTGGCTTATTTATCCCCCTTGGTTTTCAACAAACTTTATATTTCCCTTATACTGCACGTGGTTGATCCCTTCTGCTGGAACTGCTTCTGGAGTTGCTCCCTTCTATGAAGTGGCCCGTGAAGTTCCTGCTATACTAATCGACTCGTGGGGTCTAGAGGCGTTCGAGTAGGGTCCCTTGGGTAAATAAATTTTGATAAATTTTGGGTTAAGTTTATGTTGTAAGCGTTGTGCGCAGATATCAAGGGGATTTGGGGTGGGTCAAAGTCTCTTAACTATTGTAATGGTTAAAAGGGAAAAACATGAGTCTCAAACCATTGTTTGGGACCATGGTATGTGCACTTTTAGAAATATATAAATATGTAATATTCGAGTGAAGAAATATATACATGTTATGTTATGATAGATAGATCGATAGATGCTTATGCTTTGATCTAAGTTTTGGGTCGGTTTGGTAGAAAGGCTCCTGCTGGCCGTGTGCGCGGAGACCTAGTCCTGAGCTGTGTGCACCGAATCTGCTACTGTGTGCGTGAAAGGGATATATTGTATTGATTGAAGATCTCTTAATAAAGAATAAAATTTTGGCGAACTCTGACTTTATATGATTATAATCATGACTCTCTTAGATTTGTTATGCACATTATCTATTTCTTATTATAGATCTGGATCTGTTCTGTTGCATGCATATATGTTTTTGTAAATAACAATCACATTGGTACATTGCATTTATGCGCAAATATTGGTCTGCTTAAGTATTAGATATGAAGTATAATAATATGTCTGCATAAGGGTTTATTCTGTAACAATCGGTGAATACACAAGGGATAAGTCTGGTTATCACTATCTAGGCACACACATCTACTCTATTGTCTTTCTGTACTTAGATATGGTTCTGTGAAGTTGTGCACAAGGCAGTAGGTATTAGATCTGTTGGATCCACATTAAAAATATCCCTCAGGGTGCAGAAAACTAGTTCCAACACCCCCCCATACTGCTTCAGAGACTTGGTCTGCGCAAGAAGATCATTGCCGAAAGGGCTAGTAGTTGGAGGGTTTTGTTGGTTGCGCGATTAATATGAACCTGGTTAAGGACCCCTCAAGCCAAAAAATGGTTCCGTTGCTGGGACTGGGATCATTTTGAGGGAGAGTTTATGTGGCACCCGACAAAGAATGAATTGCAAGATTGGCTTGACAAGGAGATACATGAATTTGTGATCCAAGAGAACAGAAGCCATAAATTGTCTGCCAAATATTGGGCACAAAGGTATATCTACATCGAGGTCCACGAAATTTTATTTTCTTCCTTTGAAACCAAGTTTCAAGAGTGGTTGTCTCACCTTGCTGAATTCTAGACCTCTGCAAAGGACGACACGATCACCAAGTGGACCCCAGAGTTAGTACAACAATTGGAGAAATCTAGTAACAAGATTATCCACGTGGTAGATCACTGGATCGATAGTGTTTTTGGAGGATTTGTGACTAAATTTTCTATTGATAAATTTGTATCGTATTTAGAAGCCTAAAGGATATTTTTCAAGGGCCCTAGAGGTAAGTTCCTGTGCTCTATGAAACTATGGATTAAAATTCTATTGTGTGGAAAGGGTACTCTGTGCAGCCATATTGAGTGAATGTCCTATAGAGGCTCGACTACACATAGTGGAAGGACTTACAGATTATATCTAGAAGAAGGTTTTTTTTATATCCCTCTCAAAGGTAAAGCTGATAGTGATGAGGAGTCTGAAATCAATAGCTCTGGTGAATCTGCGCACTCTGAAGAAGAGGAATTGTAAGATCAGGCTATTCTTGGGTCAATGGCCATAGTTAAGAACCCATCCACTGTACTCGCAAACTCATCTCACTCTAACAAGCCATCTACCCCACCTCCACCTCCACCACTAGACTCTGATATGGTTGCCTCCATGAAGTTACCTAATTTTTGTGGTATCGGGAACGAAGACTTGGAACAATTCTAGTTTGTTACATACGCTGTATGGAAAGTACAAAAATTCAACAATGATAATATCAAGAAAGCACAACTAGCTAATACATTTCAAGAATGCATGTTGGAGTGGCACATAAGGGCCAAAGTGACAAACCCTAATGCAACAATTAAGAATCTAAAGGTCGCATTGAAGGAAAAATTCAAAAATCCAAAATCATATGCTCAATGCGTGAATGAGTGTAATATTCGTAAATTAGCATGCAGCTAATTGGAATATTAAATTTTGCTCTTGTCATGCAGTTAGATTAATAAATGGGTAGGGAGACCCATAAATCTCTTTAGTAGGAATAAAAATCCTCTTAATATGAAAAGGGGATCATCTTCATAGCTGGATAAATCACCCTCATGTGTGAATAGGGGCTGATGCATGTGGACAAGGTCAAGTTTGACCAAAGCAACGACGCTGGTATGGAGGGAGTCGATCATCAATGAGAGGCAACACAGTGTGAATGGGAGAAAGTCTCCATGATAGTAGTAACCCTAACGAGTGGGACCCACTGTGAGAAGACTCACATTATTTATAAGGAGGGAAAGGTAACCATAGATGGGTATGTTATTGATTATTGATTTTGTGGTCTGTATGACTTCTTGCACTCTCTCGCTGCTTAGCTGAGATTGTTGTGCTGTTTAGCACCGAGTGTTCCCGAGGGGGGATCCCACCTCTTCCATTGAGGTAGCCTCTAGGAAGAGTATTGTACTATCATTTCCACACTCCAGAATTCTGGCCAAGCTTCAGTCTTCAGTTATAGTGCAGTATCTGTTCAGAATTTTGTTGTGTTGCAGGGTGTTGTAGTGGAGGGTTGAGAAACCCACTTTCTGAGCTAGTTTTTTAGGGGAGGAAGCATTATTTTCATTGGGAGATCAGAAAGGGAGGTTCTTGAGCTTTCTTGAAAATCTTGGCACCAGACCAACCTATTCCCATCATCTACAGTGAATATTCCCTCTTTGACTGCGTTATTTTAGTGAGCATTTGCAGTGGAGGTTTCAGTGCTTGTTTTGGAGGGTGAGATATTTAGTGATTTGATCAACCTTTCACTTGAAGGATATATTAGAGGAGATATATTCATTTAGATATCATTTTCATCCATCTCCATCCAGTTATTCAGTTGCAGCTGCTATTCATCCCTAGGGCTGCATTTCGGCATTTTGTACTTTTTGATATTTGCGGAAACCCTTCCTGGGTTGTCTTGGAATTGTGTTTGGGAGCCTAGATCTTCACTCTCGACATTGTTTGAGCTATATAAAAACAAATCCATCTAGTTATATCTTTCTGTAGCAGTTTATGCCCTAAAACTGCGCTTTCATGTCTCATGGCATTTGTATAGCAGCATCTTTCTCATGTATTGATATATTTTCTTAGAGGAGGCTTGTTTTGTATTTCTTGAGTGACTTGATCCTCAAGATCTTGTGCCTATTATTTGCTGATATGTTTAATAATATGGCTGTAAATTTGTCTCATATCATGGTGTATTGATTTTTTCACTGCTATTTCCATTATTGTGTTCAAATATTGCTGCTTCCCCATTTGGGAATATTACAGTGGTATCAGAGCATAATTTTGGCTCAGCTTGTGGATCTCAGTCAATATGATATAAGAAGAGGAAGAGAAGAAGAAAGAGATCAGAATGATGGAAAGAATGAGTTTTATCTCATCTCTTTTCAGTTCTAAGAGGGACCACACCAAGGAGGTCAAGCAAAGAATAATGGAGAGAAACAATGAGACCTCATTAGGGTTTCAAGATGAGGAAGGACCATGCAATTCCTATCAGCAGAAGAGAAAACCAGTATTGCATAGAGCTCCAAAGCAATACACTATGCCCTTTTATTTTGAAGAAGAAGACAAAAGGCATGGAGATGGAGGACACTTGGATCATGAGATTCTAAGCGAGTATCTTGTAGAATATAAGTCTCAACCTAGAGTTTTCAAGAAGAATCTAACTCTCCCACAGTTCATTCAGCTCAAGGAAGAAATAAGACCTTGCAGCAATAGATTTCTATTACCTACATTTGATGGGTCATCCACATGTACAACAAGAGCTTGGGGAATGAAGTTGGATGCATTTTTCCTGCTACATCCAGTAGCAGAGAGAGAAGCTGTTGAAATTGCAATGCTCCACCTTGAGGTTGAAGCAAACATTTGGTGGTTCAGCCATTTGAGTCATGCAAAAGTGAATGCATATGCAGATTTTACTCAAAGGTTGATCAAGAATTTTGACAAAAAGACATCAGAGGAAAAGAAACTTCCACCACCACTTACTACAGGAGCACTTGCATTAGGAGGAATAACACTTGCACCTTTGCAAAGTGGTATTGATCTCTTGACATATAGAGTTCCATGCACTATTCTAGAGATGCATGAGGAGGAGGAGACTTATACCAGCACTGATGTAGCCATAGAGGAGCATCCATCATCATCAGTAGTTGGGGAAGTCATCAGACCGGAGGAGGGAAACCTTGTAGAAATATAAGATGTTCCCAAGCAAAACCAAGGTATCAAAATGTTTCCACTTTATATTATTTTAGCACATCTTATGGAGAAGTGTGGGAATATGCCATTGCATGACCTAGGGTCAAGATACATTGCTGATTTGGAGCAGCAAACTATCACCGCGCCAAGGAGCTTTGATTTTTTCAAGAAGGAGATGTACATTCATCCTAGTGTGTCACTATTGAGCTGCACATAACTCTTGGGGTTGGAGTGTAGATTTTTGGAGGATAGGATGAGCATTGTCCTAAACAATCCAATGCAGAACTATATGTTCAACATTGAGCATGAGCATGAGAAAATGAGTGCAACATTATGGAGATCAGCAGCGCTGTCATGGAGCAACAGTGATGGGTTGGGGGCCCAACGATTATTGGAGCATTCCAATGACCTTCTACATGTATGGCAGAGGATAGGAATATGGTTGATGATGAAATATTCCATTATTATGATGGATACTTCTTGATGAGCACTTCAAATCTTCATGAGATGTTTTTTCCTACAACTTGTTTGGATCCTTATGGGGTCAAATTGGTCATTGATGAGTGGCCTTCATTTGGAGATCTCCAGGAGGTTGTAATTCAACATCCCATGAAGTACAAAGATAGAAATCTGATTTGGGAGGATGGTATTATCCATTGGAGGAATACCCATTGGGAGCATGATAGTAGACACTCACCATTGGTTGGTTGGGAGATGTTGATGAGAAAGAGGCTGGAAAGCCACTTGCAAATATATGACATAGGGCAGCAGGAGGCAAGGTTACGTTGGCTACTCTTGAAAGAGTTTGGCCATCATGTGACATATACTTTGTCAAAAGGTATGTTATGGGTTGAGGCATTGCATGGAACCCATATGTTATGGCAATGGAAGATTTGGTTGTATGGGGCATTCTATAAGTCAACTATCATGATGTTACTCCATGACTTGTATGATGGTGAGATGAGGGGGCAGCAAGAGATGTTGTTGCTTTGGTTACTCTTGGGAGATTATGGGCTGATTTTCTCCCATACTTTGAATGATGTTGCAGGATTAGGTGATGGCACTATCATGGTGCAAAGGGGCTACTCCTTAGCTTTGAAGGAGCAGGAGGTACTTCCACCTTAGAAGGGATCTCCCATATATAGCAACATTAGGGTAGATGACTTTGGCATTTGGTATGCCAAAGAAGGGAGATTTGAGATGATGGGAGCCTTATTACCAAGGAAAAAAATGCATTATATAACACAATATTTTCATTCTCTTACCAACTCTATACAGTGCATTGCTCCCCAAGAGGGAAAGCCTCTATTTGGGCTTCATGGTCATTTTGGGACGAACATCAATGGTGGGGATAACCATATCTTATATGGATTTGGGAAAGTATTGTACTATTCTTTTTATACTCAGTTTATATATAATTCCATTTGATATTTACCAGTAGATGTGATGACATGCACAACTAGCGATTTGTTGGGAGACAACTTGCCATGTTATTTTTTGAAACAACAATTAGAAAAATTGCACTGTAACTACTTGGGAGACTGTTGGTACCTTCCATCACTATATGAAACCTTCAGTACCTCTCTCATTTGGATTCCATATGATGATAATGTCATATTCACTTTATATGGGATGGTCTGGGCAAGAACCAAAGAGTGGGTCTTTGAGGATCCAATTGCCTTTTTGCTTCATGAAGGCAACATTATTGCAACCCAAATTCAGCAGCAGCTCTACACTTATCATAAGTGGAGAGAGAGACAATGTGGGATGGAAAATTTGATCCATCATGTTCAACTATACAACCCACCTACTTTGCAGGAGCCTAAGGTGGAGGAGTATTTATATGAGTTACTATTTTGGAGGGTGAATCATTTTTTATGGATTATAGCTTGGGGATGGGAGCTTCACATGGGATTCCATGCCTCAAGAAGGCCTCTAGACAATATATTGTTGCCTCCATGGGTATTCCACGTTTTCATGATGATAGCTATTTGGGATTGTCACCAAAAGCTAACTTGCATACTTGGGAAGAGCAACTTGGAGACTTATTGAGGAGACAACATATTGTACTTTGGAGGAGCTTATCATATGAGGATGCTACAGGAGGAGGAGAGGAGGCTCTTCAGTTCTATCCTTGCATTTTCTTGAGGACAAGCAACATTTGGGAGGGGAGGACTGTAATATTCCTAAATTAGCATGCAACTAATTGGAATATTAATCTTTGCTCTTGTCATGCAGTTATATGAATAAATGGGTAGGGAGACCCATAAATCCCTTTACTAGGAATAAAATCCCTCTTAATATGAAAAGGGGATAATATTCATAGCTGGATAAAGCACCCTCATGTGTGAACAGGGGCTAATGCATGTGGACAAGGTCAAGTTTGACCAAATCAACATTGCTGGTATGGAGGGAGTGGATCATCAATGAGAGACAATGCAGTCTGAATGGGAGAATGTCTCCATGATAGTAGTAACCCTAATGAGTGGGACCCAAGGTGAGAAGGCTCACATTGTTTATAAGGAGGGCAAGGAAGCCATATATCGGTATGTTATTTATTATTTATTTTGTGGTCTGTATGACTTCTTGCACTCTCTAGCTTCTTAGCTGAGATTGTTGTGCTGTTTAGCACTGGGTGTTCCCGAGCGGGGATCCCACCTCTTCCCTTGAGGTAGCCTCTAGGAAGAGTATTGTACTATCATTTCCACACTCTGGAATTCTGTCTAAGCTTCAATCTTCAATTACAGCGCAATATATTTTCAGAATTGTGTTGTGTTGCAAGGAGTTGTAGTGGAGGGTTGAGAAACCCACTTTCTTAGCTACTTTTTCAAGGGGGGAAGCATTATTTTCATTGGGAGATCAGCAAGGGAGGTTATTGAGCTTTATTTCACATTTTGGCACCAGGCCACCTATTCCCATCATCTACAATGTAGATTCCCTCTTTGACTGCGTTATTTTAGTGAGCATTTGCAGTGGAGGTTTCAGTGCTTGTTTTGGAGGGTGAGATCTTCAACGATTGGATCAGTATTTCACTTGAAGGATCTATTGGAGGAGATATATTCATTTAGATATCATTTTTAGCCATCTCCATCTAGTTATTCAGTTGCAGCTGCTATTCAACCCTAGGGATGCATTCCGACATTTTGTACTTTTTTATATTTTCGGAAACCCTTCCTGGGTTGTCTTGGAAATGTGTTTGGGAGACTAGATCTTCACTCCCGACATTGTTTGAGCTATATAAAAAAAAATACATCTTTTTATATCTTTCTATATAATTTTATGCCCTAAAACTGCGCTGTCATGGCTCATGGAATTTGTATAGCAGTGTTTTTCTCATGTATTGACATATTTTCTTAGAGGAGGCTTGTTTTGTATTTCTTGATTGACTTGATCCTCAAGATCTTGTGCCTATTATTTTCTGATATGTTTAATAATATGGCTATACATTTGTATCATATCATGGTGTATTGATTTGTTCACTGCTATTTCCATTATTGTGTTCAATTATTGCTGCTTCCCCATTTGGGAATATTACAATGAGTTAAAGGAAATTCACCAAGAAGAGAATGAATCTATATGGGAGGCTGATCAAAAACTGAAGCACACCATCAGAGATGGAGAATTTACTATTGATGATACGCAACACAAAGAATGGTTCATTGCCATGCTACTACCGCATCTGCGCCAGTCTTTAAATCAACAGAAGATTGCGACGCAAGCTGAAGCTATGGAGATTGCAATGAAATTAGAAGCCTTGCCTGTCCCAACTGTGCAGGTTGGGGTTCAGCAGATTCAAAACCAACTAGCTGCACGACACTTAAAAATACAAATCTTGTGCCAAGAGAAGGGGAAGCACGTATGTGTAGGTGTATGGTGTATATGATGTAAAGTTTAAGGGCATCATAAAGATTAGTGTCATGTATACAATGAATATCTAACAACTAGAGGACCAAGAGCGCGACAGGACTGAGTGGCCCCCGACTTTATGGTGCACGATTTGTCAAGAAACTGGTATGCACATGACAGACTTCTGCCCTAGGATTGGTAAATATATCCTTGAGCTTAAGCAACCTTTTTGCAAATTTTTCCTATTGGTGGGACATGATGAGAAAAATCGTCGTGGATTCGATCTGATGATTGATCGAGATGGATTATATAGGATGCAGTCAGAAGGATGGGAACCGGGGTCACCTACATCTCCATCTAAATGCGGTGGATTCCTAGGTAGAGGCTGAGGAAGAGGCAGAGGAGCTGGTTGAGTAAGGGGACAACTCATCTGGTATAACTGTGGGGATGTTGGACATTATGCGCATGATTTTCCAAACCCAACACAAAATCCTGCAGGTATTGTAGATAATTTGACCATGTTATTGAATATTTCCCTATATTATTTTCAAGAATGTAGGAAAATAAACTGTAGACTCCCACTCAAAATATTTAGATTGTAAAAGCTAAGTTGCACGAAGAAGAACCAAGTGTGAATATTGTTACTAGGAGCGGTGCAAAAAACGATGAAGACAAAGGAAAAAATATTGATACTAATCTCTGGATCTGAAAGGCACCTAAAAAGAAGGAAGGATTCAACTTACAAAGGGAAACTGAGACTTTTGTAGGGGAAAAGACTGATTTTCAAGAAGCAGGCACATCGACATCTAAACCATCAAGCGAGCCTATGGACGTGGTCGAAGGAGATGCAGAGCTAAAGCCCCTCCCGCAAGATTTTATTAAATTGTTGCGTAATAAGAAGGCAATCGAGAACCCCCAAGAATTAATATACCACTGCATAGAGAAGGAACAACCCATGATAGAGAAGAGGGCTACCAATAATATTTACAAGAATAAAAGAAGGAATGGATGAGAAATTCTCTTAACTACTCAGATTGGTGCATATGAAATGTATCAGGTAACCTTGAATTTAGGGTATGATGCGAAGGTCTTACCAACATAGACTTGGCAACAAATGGGAGAACTAAAGTTGGAGTGGTCCACTATTTAGATGCACATGGCGAATCAACAAAATATTATCGCATTAGGAAGACTCTCACAGGTAGTCATGGATATTGAAGGAGTCCGGGTGCTCGTAGAATTTGAAGTTATCCAGATTGTTGATGATACTGGCCCATATCCTACACTATTGGGTCTGGATTGGGCCATCGCTATGGGTGACATAAGTAACCTCAAGCGCAAAAGTATGGTGTTTGAAATTAATGGAACCGAGGTTGTGGTCCCTTTGGATCTTGGAGAAGAAGAAATATACACTGAGTCGAGGGGCAGACGATGATGTTGACCATATTTATAAGTTAAATACATGGGATGAAGGTTGGATCAACCCAAAAAAAGATGGTAAAATTAATTGGGAGAAGGATAGATCATGCTTTTCAAATTCATATGAGGATATGGAAAACTAGCAAAACCGTTCGCATGAAGTATCTGCGCTGCGCTGCAATCGGGTGAGAAAATATCTTCAGTGCATATCATCAAAGGTACAAGATTTGACTTATTATGATGGTCTGAGTAATGTTAATATATTTTTAGAAGAACTTAAATTTTTTTTTCCAGAATCACAACGGTTCCATGCACTTGATATAGCCCTGCGCTCAACCCCAACACGCTGGTGGGAGATGCACAAAGGTAACTTGGCTAACTGGGGAGAGTGTACCCACGTGATGCATTTGTGATTTGAGCATTCGAATACCAGAATAGGAGAGATCTATTCCGGACAAGGAGATTCGTGCAAACGAAGAGCCGAAGCCAAAATGGGTGCATATATTCATCCACACTTCTGGGAAGGTGCCTACGGATTAGTACCTCAAAACTGAGCTACGAAGAGGAACTACTGAATGGAATGCGCTAACATAAATTTTTATCATGAACTTTAGTTTTGAAAGTGGGTTCAAATGCCTTGATGAGGCACTGCAAGATATTCAGGAATTCATCTTTAACACTACAAAGCTCTCGGTGGAACGTGCCTTTCCAACACGGGACACGTAGATGAGGGACATCGTGGATTGTCGAAATCTGTGAGTCAAAGATAACGAAGAAGACCCAAGAAATATTGTTATTCCCGAGTCTAAAGGAAAAAGCGCAGTTGCTGGGCCTAAGGTTGAGTTATCTGATGTAACTAAGCCTCTGAAGATTATACAAGTCAATATTGGCTTAGAGGAACAACCAAAAGTAGCAAAGATAGGGGACTACTGGGCTGATGATATGGTAGGAAAGGTCACCGATATATTGGCTGAATACTGGGAGCTATTTCCTATGAAATTTTATAAACTAAAGGGGATTATAAGAGACCTATAAGTAATGAAGATCACCTTGAAACTAGATGTGCGACCCGTAAAGCAATGCCTGTATAGGTTGAGTCCCAAATACAAGCACAAGGTGAAAGAGGAGTTGGAGAAAATGGTGGCTGTAGGGATCATTGAACCAGTAGAAGAGTCTGATTGGGTAATCCCTATGGTGGTTCAAGACAAGAAGACCAAGGGAGAAATAAGGATTTGTGTAGATCTGCGTAAATTGAATTATGCTTGTGTGCATGACCCATTCCCAACTCCATTCTTTGATGAAATACTGGACAATGTGGGTGGGTAGGAGGCCTACTCATTCACTGATGGATTCTATGGATACCATCAGATAAGGATCATGCTGGAGGATAGAAGAAAAAAAACCTTTGCAATAGAGTGGGGATCCTTTCAGTACATAGCCATGCCATTCGGTCTGAAGAATGCGCCAGCTATCTTCTAGCGTGTAGTAGTATTTACGCTCAAGGAATACATCCATAAATTTTTAGAAGTATTTTTTGATGACTGGAATGTATTTGGATTACTAAAGAAGCATGTGTCGAGCCTGCGCCTGATGCTGGATACTTGTCAGAAGTATAAGATCTTGCTCAACCTGAAGAAGTGCATATTATGCATCCATTTCGGGATCTTGCTCAGTCATATTGTTTGTCAGCAAGGATTGATGGTGGATCCAGAAAATATTGTTGTTATTGTTAACCTGGAGGTTCCTGCAAATGTAAAATAGTTGCGCTCAATTTTGGGGCACACATGGTATTACAGGAAGTTTATTTAAGGTTAGATACTAATTAATGCGCCAATGGAGAAGTTTATGAAGAAATATGCCTCATTTTTCTGGGAAGAAAACTGCCAGAAGAGCTTTGAATTTCTTAACGAGAAGATGGTCACTGCGCCCATATTGGTTTTTCCAGATTGGACAAAGGAATTCCAAGTACATATAGATGCATCCTGCATTGCATTAGGAGCTTCCCTAGCACAACCTGGAGTAGGGGATATCGATCACCCTATTGCATTTGTGAGTAGGAAATTGTCAAGTGCGGAGTGCAACTACTCAGCCACAGAGAGGGAAGGATTAGCTATGGTATACGTGCTACCGCAATTCCACCACTATATATTGGGAGGACATTTTAAGATGTTTACTGATCAATTTTATTTAAAGTACCTGGTCAAAAAGCCCGTGTTGGGGGGAAATATCTGCATATGGTTGTTATAATTTTAGGAGTATGACTTTGAAGTAATTTTGAAACCAGGGAGACTGAAAGCTGGGCCAGACCATATGTCACGCACTGCAAATGGAGAAGAGCCTACTTACTTGGAAGAAGGACTACCCGACGTGCAACTATTTTCCATTAAGGTAGGAGATGATCAATTCACTTATATTATTCATTTCTTTACCACTGGAAGTGCGCCCACGAAATATACGATGAAACAAAAGGAGGAGTTGGTCGTGCACGCAACTGATTTTACTTTGATTTCTAGCCAACTATACAAAATGGGGGTAGATGAAATATTGAGGAGATGTGTGTTGGAATTAGAAAGACAAGATATATTAGAAGAAGCTCATGGAGGACTTTCATAAGGTCATTATGCAGGGAAAGCAACCACGCAGAAGATCTTACGGGCTGGTTTGTGGTGGCCTACTATGCACAGTGACGCTCATGCATATTGCTGTGCTTGTGACGTATGTCAGCAGACAGGGAAATCGTTACGCAGGGATGAAATTCCCCTTCACCCACAAATGGATTTTCAAGCTTTTGACAAATGGGAAATTTACTTTGTTGGACCCATCAACCCTCTAGGGAAGAAGACTGGTGCGTGCTATATAATAACTGCGACAGACTATGTGAATCGATGGGACGAGGGTGTGCCTGTAAAATAATGTAGAACAGAAATAACTGCACACTTAATTTTTGAAAATATATTGACATAGTTTGGGTGTCATAATATCTTGATGAGTGACCAAGGAACCCACTTTGTGAATGAAACAATTGAAGCTTTGACCGAAGAATTCTAGATACACCATCAGAAGAGTACACCATATCACCCTCAGGCAAATGGTGTAGTGGAAGCTTTTAACAAGATATTGGAGAACGCACTCGCTAATATTTTTAATGATAAAAAAAATGATTGGGATGTTTGCGTGCCTGTGGTTCTGTGGGAATATAGGACCACATGCAAGAAATTGATAGGGAAGACACCTTTCAGAATGGTGTATGGGCATGAAGCTGTTATTACAATGGAGTATATTGTCCCAAGTTTGCGCATTGCAAAAAACACTAACATGGATGAGTAGGATATTATGGAATAACGATTGTCACAGTTGGTCACGCTTAAAGAGGATCGATTCATTGCAGGTTTCCATCAACAGGTACAAAAGGCGCGCGAAAAGGTTTGGCATGACAGGCACATTAGACATAATATTTTTAAGGAAGATGATTTGGTTTTGTTATATGACATCAAGTTTACGTGCCACCCAAGGAAGTTCAAAATGCATTGGCTCAGCCCCTATGTGGTTAAGGAGAACACAGAGGGAGGTATGGTTCGATTGGCCACTTTAGGAGGTAATGAACTTCCCGGGTATGTAAATGTAAGTCAGCTAAAACCTTACAAGGATATCCCTATCCCTGCACATGCCAAATGACTATATGGACGGAGGAGTGTCTTAGCACCCCCGATAGTTGTGAGAAGGAAAAAAACTGTAAAACAATCTTTCAAGTGTTGGAAAAGCTGGTCTGCGCGACAAGGACGAAAAATGCAAATAAAGGTGTGACAGCCACGCAGACATTGTGCTAGGAGGGTGACCAAGTCATAGAGTTGCCAAAAACTAGCTGTTGGAATGGTAAATATCGATACGACAACTTTATTACCATTTGGAGGAGTGACTAAATTTCATTTAATGAGGAAATTATGCTAGATTCAGAGCTGTTTTAGCATTTATGGGGCTACATTAATGAAAATCAGACCGTTTAGGCCACGCAAAAACTCTAAATATAACATGAAAGGTCACGTTAGTTCCCTTTGCTTTCCATGTGATTTTTTCTCTTTGCTATCTATGAATTTCCCGAAGCTTATGTATGGAATAAAATCATTGTTCTACAAAGAGATACGCAACTGAGGTTGGGATATTTAATTCTGCCAAGTATGACTGCCACTAATCCCACACCCTCTGCGACGCCGACTGAAGAAAACCCTGTGCAGGCCACTGAGACCCCTGCGTTGGTCACTGAAATCCATGTGCCTGCACCCCAGCCGTAGAAATCTTAGTAGGGGCAGTCCTTGGGGTCCCAAAAGTCACCGCGCTAGAAGACCTTGAAGCCTTGGTTGACTATCGCCAAGCGCAAAAAGAGACCTATGGATGACCTACCTGAAATTATTATGGAGGAAGCTGAGGTTGAAGAGGTTGATCCAATCTCGTAGTTGCCCAAGTATATGGTGTTGGCTTGAGGGGTCCTGACCCAAGTTCAAATTTTATGGATAAACCAACAAACCCTCCAAATACTGGCCCTTTCGGCAATGACCTGCTTGTGCAGATGAAAGTTTCACCCGAAGCAGTATGGGGGGGTGCTGGAACCAAGTTTCCACACCCTGAGGGAGAAAATAATGAAGTGGTCCTCAGAAAAACTGCATGCAAACTCAAATAGATGTACGCAATAATATACAACAGAATTACATAGAATGCACAATATTTAATAGAATAACATAAAGTCGTTGTTTGCCTTAGTTGCAAATAAAAAGAACCAGATCCAGATATTAAACCATGTAAATACTTAAACAAATATATCAATAAGAATTCATAACCACAACAAATATCCTTGCACAATAATCAATAATTAAGACAAAAGTAGTGCGATCTCAACATAACATAAACATTAAATAACTCAAATTTGTAACGTAAGAAGTTCGCCAAAATATGTCTATTCTATTAGCTTCAGATTTGTTCAATACATCAAACTTTTAATACATCAACTTTCCCATACAAAACCCTTCCACACACACAGCTAGCTGAGTTCGCACACATCTAGGACAAGATCTCCATGCACACAGCCAGCAGGAGCCTTTCTACCCAACCCAAACAAACCCTTACAACGTATTACAGATGCATAAACATCATTATCATGAACTTATCTTCACTACTTATCTTAGACTCGATCTATCTATTTATATTCGCCTAGCACATAAATACTATGGTCTCAAATCATGGTTTGAGCCCCACAGTTTACCCTTAAACCCATTACATCAAAATTTGGGACTTTTATCCACCCCAAAGCCCCTTGAATCCATTGCATAGCACGCACATACAAAAATATATAAAATGACATCGAAAATTGTGCCTCAGGGGACCCCACTCCAACTTATGGCTCTGTGCAAAGCATTTGTAATGATTCCGAAGGACCTGGACAAGGTCCAGTCATATATCAAATCCCTGCTTCTCCCTGAATACATGCCATTCGAGGGGGAGATGTTTGTGAAGATCCCCCTGCTAAATATGGAAGAATGTGACCTAGCCAATCAATAAAAGTTCATTGAGCTCATGCCTGCAATATACTTGGAGCCGGTCCCTTATGACGAGGTCGTGATCAAGGTCGAGCCAAATCCCTCGGCCTTGGGTCTACTGATGTCAGGGTTGCTGAATTTGTTGAACGTCTCACACTTTGGATGCAATGTGGTTAATGATATTTGTGTGCACCAGTTTCTCTCCCTGGTGCATGAAAAATGTTTATGGCTCAGAGAGCGTGTTCATATTGATGTCGATTTGATACATCGGATCACCAACCTGCCCAGTTAGGGGGCGAACCATGTGGCGGGCTTTGGATGGAAATTCCAGGAGAAGAAAGTGGTGAACAAAGTCAATAAGGATTACAAGGTATTGCACAACACTCAGGGTTTCCTTGTTAGTGAAATCAATGACCCCACAGTGTAATTTTGCACAATAATCCTAGCCTGGAAGTTGATGAGGAAGTGCTAGCTAAAAGAAGTCCCAACCCACGTAATTGCGTTAGCTAGGCAGTGCGAGAAGGGAGTACAATATAAATAGGCTCAATACCTGTGCACCGAGTTCCTTGAGAATTTTCACAAGGTGCAGCAGGAGGGGAAACATTTCTATTATGCATGGTTGCTACGTTTTATTGCACTCATCAGTTGGAAGACACCCGCTGAAGCCCAGTTCCCAGATATTGAGCGAAATCTTTGTGAAGTTGCATGCTATGCAATATTGTGGAACTCTAAGGTTCCTTCTTACATCACAAAGAACAAAATATTCTGGGTCTTATTTGATTTTGAGGTCTTCCAAGTAGTGTAGTCCAAGCCACGATTATCACCAAAATTGTACGAGCAGTACAAACATATAGCCAATTTCAAAGCCACTTTTCATAGCATCCATATGCACATAAAATGGGATGTTGAGGGTGTTTGGTATGAACTACCCTACATGGTCACCAAGGATGATTTAGAGCGCGTGATGAAAAATAGGTCTGCCTTATGGTTAGAAGTGCGACACACTAGCGGGGCATCCTCTTTGGGGCCTGTCAAACTTCCGAAAAACCCGTGCATAGCGAAGGATAAGGATCAACAAAAAGATATGGGAAAGGATACACAAAAATATTTGCAGGAGAATGATCTAAGGCTCAGTATTTAACTCAAAATTAAAAGTTCTCAGAAATGCTTCGAACCTGAACGCCTAGATATATCTCATCTCTAGGATTCCAATGCAACTAGTTTCATCTAATTCCGAGTTCATATGAGGGAATTATGGCCTGCTGTTCATTTTCCAAAACAGGAAAAAAAATGAGCAGAACAGGTACAGGGATGATGTGGCAAGTCCAGTCAGCTTCACATGGTATATTCTCCAATTTCAGCTAGTGACACTATGAAATGTGTCATCTTCAGATTTGCCAAGGTTGCTATGAGAAGTTGAATTTTTCCTCCATTTCTTAAGTTGGAAATTTTATTTTAATGGTTCATTATTTTTATTATATGGAGGATTTTTGAGCCAAAGGGGAAGGGCCACATGGCATGCCACGTACCCCCCCCATGGAAAGGTGGCAGTTTAGCACTATGGTCGAATTGGGCATATATATATCATGTCTATATTCCAAAGTTGGACTACGATGGTGGAATTATATATATATTGCAACACATATTTTTTTTAACCAATGGTTTATACCTTACCATTCAGCAGAGTTGAAACTAAATGTGGAGAAGGCTCTATATGCAACTATTGGGAGGCTACTTTGGTCACAAGCTAATTATATTGCAGAACTGTTAAAAAATTTTCAAAAAAAAATTATGTGGTGGGATCGGGGTCGAACTCACGACCTCACCCGTGCCACCGCAACACTTTACGAGCTCTCCTATACCATGGGTCTTAACCCATATGATTGCCGCTACCATTTGAATGTTAACGTGCCAGAGTTTGGGGGTCCGAAGTGGGCCATCCCCCTCCCATGTGTTCAAACGACGGAGACCAGGAGATAAGGAACAACACCGACAAAGATATTTAAACTGTATTAGCGCTAAACCATTGTAATAATCTGGATTAAGTTTTAATTAGTCTGTGATTAGTTTTTTTAACTGCACTTTGAGCTAATGATAATTAAAGTGCGTTATCTGAAATTAATTAAAATTTAATACATTAGCGGAAATAGTGGAGGGCCTTTTTAGGCGGCCTTGCCAAATTTAAAAAATTAACTGGTGGAACTCCAGTTTTAGAGGAGAAATATTAGGAGAACTTGTTTATGCCATAACTCATGAAATTTTCGACCAAAATGATCTTAGAAAGAGTCATTTCTGGTAGATTTTGATGTTTTGAAGCCATTAGAGTGGGTTGTAGAGGCAATAGGAGACTGTAAACAAGAATTTTTCACATTTGAAGCTAATATAAAGGCCCACACTATGAAGTTGGACCAAGGAAATGCAGCCCAGGAGGGGTGAAATACTTCATAAAAATCTTGTGTATAGAGCTCTATTATTTGTGCTTGCTGTGTACTTATTTTTTTTTGTTCAACTATTAGTTTCTATGCTTTTGAATTTATGAAAAACAAAAAATTTCACCAAGTTTACAGATTTGACAATCACGTGCTCATGGATAAAATATTAATGGATAAGAAAACAATAGAAAAATTTATTTAAATTTGAAATTGATATTAGTATAGTGAAAACTAAGAATCATTTTCATATCAAGTTGGTATCAGAGCACAAGGTTGCTTTCTAGTTTTGCTTCAAGTGTTTTAATAGTTGTAATTTTTGTGATGCTTACAAGGTTGAGATTGCAGAGAGGAGAAGGGAAGCTATTGGTAGCTAGTTCTGAGATTAGGAAAAGAAGGAATAAGGATGAGAAAGCATCATCCTCACCCAAAGGACCACTCAAAGAAGTACCTGAAGCACCTCAAATTCCATCTCCATCAGTTGAGATTGAAGAGGTACAAATTGCACAAAAGGCTAAAGTGATTGAAGAGGTACAAGCTGCAGAGGTTGAGCTTGAATCCAAATCCAAAATTTCAGGCTATTAAGAGACTCATGAAAATTTTGAATAAGAGGATGTTAAGAGATACTTCAAAGAGATGCACAGAATGGTTAAAGTCATGTATGAAGCATTCATTGCAGAAAAAGCTAGAGAAGGTTCAAAGCCTCCACATGGAGAAGGATCATCAAACAGTAAGAAGGATGAAGAGAAAAGCTCAAAATATAGTGGAGGAAAGCCACCTCCATCTCCACCATACTCATCTTCCTCATCCTCACCAACATCTTCATCTTCCACATCCACTACAAAAACTCATACCCACACTCATTCCAGGGTCCCAAAAGGAAAGACTCCATTACTCAAGTTGGAAATCAAGTTTGAAATTTCCATATACAATGGATAATTTAATGCAGAGAAGTTAGAAAATTGGATTCATCAATTGGAAGTATACTGCAGAATTAATAATTTACAAGAAGACGACATAAAGATCCAGTTGGCTTCATTAAGGCTAGAAGCAGAAACACTAGTTTGGTGGGAGGAAAAGACACAATAGGAAATGCGAATCCATGGTAAGATTTCCATTTCTTGGGTTGAATTCATTTCTTACATTAAAAGAAAATTTTATGCATTAGCCTATATGCAAAAAGCAATTATGAGTTGGCAAAAATTTAATGATCTGGGTAGATTTCTCTACCCTTTAAACCAAGACCTTTTACTTTAGCTGATGTGTTAGAATTACATTTAATCAAAGCGCTAATGAACATAAACGAACAACTGCATGTTGTAAATAAGAGGAACATAACAAACATCAACAACATAAGAGATTGATAATGGAGTTCGTCCAGGAGGGACTACGCCTTCGGACCTCGGTGTCAAGAAGGTGTAGGCCACTGCATTAAGTGCTGGAAAGAGAGCTGATGTACATGGATGGTATTTTATCTATCATACAAGGAAAATTCCCTCACGCAGGAGTGGTTGGATCTCTCCACGAGTTGTTCTGCTACAGGAATTCTCACTCTAAAAAAGGACTCTTATCAATATGACAATAACTCACTTACAATGACTATGAGTATCCCGCCAACATGGCAACAAAGGGATGTCAGTCAAACATACATATGACAATGAGTATCCTGCCAACATGGCAACAAAGGGATCTCAAACATCAATAAGACAAATCCATGATATAAATTACATCTCACATAAAAAAAACAAGATCCCTCATCAAACATCAACAAGTATCCATACAGCACAATGCATCTCATGGCAAAAAGAAGTACATGATCACACTACATGTACCTCACATCCCAGATCTATCTGAAGACAAGGATGATAAACTGTTGGATCTGGCTTGTACCATCAATCTCGTGGCGTCGAATATCCAGAAATTGACTGCTCACTCACTGAATGTTGACATCTGCAACTCCACTTTTAAAAGTGGCCGAAAGACATAAGGTTTAGATGGAAAATATGATTGCACTGCTGAACTTGTGTCACTGAGGGGTGTAGTATCGACTATCAATTTGATGAATTCTAACAAAGTGAAAATCTGGGCCTTAGGGAATCTTTTAGATTCCCTCTAGATTCCTCAAAGATGCTGCTCCACAGGGAATATGGAAATTTGAAACTCAAAACAAGAATCTAATCTCACCATTGATATCCTTGAGAAATTCTCAGAAGAATGAGTATAAGGTTGACCTCATTCTGACACCGATGAATTACAACCTCCAAAGAATCTGAAATATTCCCTCAAGATTCTTGAAGATTCTCCTCCACATGAAATATACAAAACTACTGCTCAAAAGGAGAATATGACCTCGCCATTGTGTTCCCTATGAAATTCTGGTTAAAATTCATATAAAGTTCAATACATTCTGACACGAGAAAATTTTACCTCCTTGGAATCAAAAGATTCTCCAAGCATTGTTGGCGAGTAGTCAGGTCTCGCGGACAAGACCCAGGTTCAAGAGTTGTGGCCAACAAAGGGGTCCGGTGTAGTCTAGGAACACGCCGGCATTTTCACCCTGCTCCGGAGAGTGGTGCGTCTCACCCGAGGCGTGCCGCAACCACATGCAGAAGGGGATGAGATCAATGTCAAGGAACCAATTCACAACTCATGAAGGACAGTGCATCGATTACTTATACAGAGTTACATGCGCAAGATCACTAAATAAGCATTCAGACAATTGCAAATAAAATTTTAAACCAGCATAAACACATTACAGACACATAAACATCTTATTGAGACAGCAACCTTCCATTGTATTAACCTCTTGGCCAAACACATGATTACATGGCATTCTCTCTGATAGCTTACAAATCTGATACAGATGGATTTCGGAACAGAAAGGTAGAATAGAGAAGATGAGGAACCCTAGGAAGGTCATGCATGATTCTTCCGCAGTCGCTCTGTGTGTCTTTCCTT
Source organism: Pinus albicaulis (assembly GCA_034641835.2). Taxonomy (NCBI): domain Eukaryota; kingdom Viridiplantae; phylum Streptophyta; class Pinopsida; order Pinales; family Pinaceae; genus Pinus; species Pinus albicaulis. The sequence continues at coordinate 1,430,578,676 of CM076578.1, read as the reverse complement.
GTCACGAGCCTCGCAACCTCTTCAGCCTCTTCCTCTTTTCAGCAGGGTGGCTGTTATTTATTCACCCGCTCTCGCGACTATCAGTTCCTTTGTGTCTTTACTTCAGCTTCTCCCGACTTCTCTCCTGTTATCTGCGTGTTCCACTTTCTGTCTTCTGCTGTGTGTTTCCTTCATCTGTACTTGTCCATGTTCTATCTCCAGCTATCGCATGCTTCCGCGCCACCTTGATAGCTCCGCGACTCCTGGTAGTTGCGGCGCGGTCGCGGTTGCCATGTGTCTTCATGCCGCAACTCAAAAAGGTAAAAATTCAAAATGTCTTAGCCAAGATTTCAAAAAATAAACAAAACAAGGGCCCCAACAAGCATCAAAAGATTATGTGTCGAATTGTGTGTCATCCTCTACCTCAAGATTCGTGTTCGCCTGCACTGGTCTGGCTTGCCTTCTCTTTTCTCACAGCTCCATTGGCCTCCCTGTGCCCTCATCTCTCATGTATTATCCATCATTCTACATCATTTCCTTGAACCATTTGAATGGAATTTTATAATAAAGTGCGAAAAAGAATAAGACAAAGTGTGAGGTTGGAACATTGGTTGGGACAATCATATTAAGATAGTTTTTGTTGGGAGGTTTTGAGTTCAAATCCCATTGATTTGAGTCCAAATATTTTTTTAAAACCCAATTTTAGTTTTAAGATAGTTTTTTTAAACTATATAATATATGGAATTTGTATCTCCATATTGTAACGACTCCCAAAAACAAAAATGAAGGTTTTGTTTAATGTGGAATTTAACCATATTTAATATGATTTTTGTAAAATGAAAATTTACCACATTTAAATTTATTTTGATTGTTTAATAACTATATTTAATATATAGTTATTTTTTTAATGATTTTTTTGTTTTTATGTGGGAAATTAAATATCATTTTGTTTTGTCTTTTCTGTAGAGGCAAGGGGCCAATGGAGGAGCGCCATGTGTCAACAGTTGAGAGGATTTCCATGTGGGTCCTACGTGCCTACTGGGACACCATGTGGCATGCTGTGGGCCCCATTTCCCTTGCCTTAATAAAACTTCAAACTACTCTAACTTTCTTATACGAGTTCGGAATGACGTGTCGTTCACACCGTTGTGATCAGGGCGAAAAAATCTTCAACTTGAACCTAGTTCAAGAGAAATCCGAATTTTTTTATTTTTGAGATTTCATTAGCCCTCTTTGTCCTGTGTGTGTCTCTGGAGCCACCTGGATCATTTAGGCAGCTCAAAGGCCAAACTGTTCAAGAGTACACCCAAGAGTTTAGAAAGAGGGCTTTGTTTCTAGGAGTAAACTTGAATTCACAAGACACACTCTTGAAATATATAGGAGGTTTACATTCCTACTGAAACATACTATCCTTATGTTTAACCCAAACAACTTAGATCAAGTATGTGTGAAAGCCACACATCTTGAAGCAAGGGGAAAAAACATTCCTGAAGAGGGTAGTAAGAAGAAGCCATTCAAGCATAAGGGAAAAGAGAAGGGAAGAAAATGGAAGGGAAACAAGAATGCAAGTATCAATAAGAAGGGGATAAATCTACATGCAAACATTGTTCCAAAGAGGGGCATGATGAAGCCCATTGTTGGAAAATACATCCCGAATTAAGGCCAAAGAAACCAAATAACAAAGGGAAACAAAATACGGCTGCCACTACACAACAAGATCTTGGATCCGGTTCAGGAGATGAAACCAAGATAGTCACCATGGTTAACAAAGGAAAGGAAGCCATAACAAGTTATAGTTCCTCAAACAGTCACAACAACACTCCAAATGAAGACACAAGGATAGAATTGTTCAATGTTAGAGTGATTTCTAATCACACAAAGATTGATGCATTATTTGATACGGGGTCACAAGCAAACTTGATTTCAGAATACTTAGTCCAAAAGCTTAACCTTGAAATTGTACCACATCATAAACCATACCCTTTGGGTTGGATAGTTAAGAATGCCAATTTACGAGTCAAAAGGAAATGCATATTTAGATTTTCTATTACTGCAAACTTTATTAATGAAGTCGAGTTAGATGTGGTTCCACTTGAAATTTCCAGGATTATCTTGGGAAGTCCATATTTGTATGACAGGAAAGTGATGTTTTATTTCCATGAGAAAAAATATCATTTGCTCAAGGATGGGATGAAGTATATTGTGAGATCTCATCGCAAGAAACTGAACATTTCTTTAGTTAATGCAGGGAAAATGAAGAGGCTAGTAAATGCAAGTAAAAATTTTGTGCTTCTCATGATCAAGAAAAAGGATGATGTTGACTATGAATATTTTTATGGATGTGATGAAAAATTAAAATCTGATTTGTTTGATGTGGTAAGTCAGCATGGCGAGATGTTTCAAGAACCAAAAGGGTTGCCACCCAAGAGGGGAATTTAGCATGAGATTCAAATGCAACAGGATGTTCCACTTCCAAACATTGGTATGTATCGCATGTCAATTATGGAGAGTTTGGAAATCAAGAAGCAAATCCAAGAATTTTTGAACAAAGGTATCATACGCCCATCTAATTCGTCATGTGGTTCACCCATAGTTTTGGTTCCAAAGAAGGACGGGACTTGGCGCATGTGTATCGATTTCCGTGCACTAAATAAAATCACGGTAAAGAATCACTACCCACTCCCACGCATTGATGATTTGATTGATTAGTTAAAGCATGCAAATTATTTCACTAATTTATACTTACGAAGTGGTTGTCATCAAGTTAGAATAGTTGAAGAGGACATTTTGAAAACTTCCTTCAAAACTAGACAAGGATTGTATGAGTGGTTAGTTATGCCATTTGGCTTAACAAATGCACCAGCTACTTTCATGAGAGTCATGAATGATGTACTTAGAACATTTCTAGATGAATTTGTCATTGTTTACTTAGATGAAATACTCATATTCAACAATTCAAGAGAATAATATGTCATGCATGTGAACAAGGTACTTGATGTCTTGAAAAAAGAACAATTATTTTTAAAGATGTCAAAGTGCGAGTTTGGTAAGACTTCATTGGTGTATTTGGGACACATTTTTGGAGGAGGTGAGATGAAGATCGATCCTTCCAAAGTAGAGGTCATTCTGAATTGGCCCAAGCCCAATACAGTTACAGAGGTAAGAAGCTTTTTAGGGGCAACATAGTATTGGAGGAAATTTATTTCTAATTTTGCTTCCATTGCAGCTCCATTACATGCATTGACACTCATGAAGCATTGGAATATATTCACCAGAAGCTTGGGATTCTCCCAAGTTCTCATTAGAATTTCCTTATTCAGATTATAAAGGGGAGTGGAAGTGTGTATAGGTCCGCAGGATGGTTGTGTGTCAGGGGGAGTGGAAGTGTGTACAAGTCCGCAAGATGGTTGTGTGTCAGGGGGAGTTACCCTTTGCCATTGATGTCAAAGGGCTAGAGAATGTTGTAGGAAGAGGTGTCATGATCGCAGGGGGAGTACTTGTGTTGCCATCAATGCCAAAGGGGTAGATTGTTGATCAACGGTTGTCAATGATGTCAACCCAAGCAGCACAAGGGGCTACCCCAATATTGCATGGGAATTTTGACCTACCAAATTACTATATTCTGGGTCAAGAATGATTTTGATGGTTTCTACTTGTCAAGATGTTTCCATTGATATATGGCACGCCACGTAATTCTTCAGGGTTTGAGAGATATTCATGTTTGAAGTTTGTAATCCTAGTTAGTGGGCTAAAACCCCATGGGGTTGTGGCATGGTTCATTGAAAAGTCATAATTAATATTTTTTAAGCTCCTAAAATCCCTCCCATGTTCACTTTTGAAGCCCCTCTCAACCTAAGCATTTATATAAATTGTGATCCTCATATCCTCCTTATGTAGGGATTTCACTATCTGAAACAGGTCATTGTGGAATTTTCACTCTAACCTTTTTTCTAAGAAGGTTCAGAAGCTGAAATTTTTATGAGGTGAAGGTGAAATCCTGAGGAAGCTCCTGTAAAATTTTTAGATCTAGCTGCACAATATTTTCATAGATATGATATGTGGAAGTCAGTGTTTTTGCAGGCTCCTGGAATTCATCTCAAAGAAGTGACCTTGGGAAAATGTCATAACTCTCTCTCTGAGTATCGGATTGGAATTATATAAAAAGTGGTAGATAGTGCATGGGATGTAGTTTTTTCTTTATCAATTTTAGATCTGAATGAAGAAACAATGACACGTGGCATGCCGTACAAGTTCGATCTACTGAAACAGTTCATAATTAGGGAATTGTGAGAGATTGGGCATAACTCTCCCTTGAAGAATCCAAATTGGGTCAGACCTGTGGCATTGGAAATATGACTCAAAGGAATACTACAAGAGAAAAAATCACATATTGGTGATCTGAAATAACATAGATACACCAGATTCAATATCAAGCTCCTAGAAGGCAAGAAAAAGTTGGATCATGTGTTGTCAAGGGCTACAAAGGACCAGAATTTCTAGGGCAGCAAAGCAAAGCAAGGTGCAGTAGAGGGTAGCATGACAAGAGTAGAAACCAAGGTGCAGAACAACAGCAAGAAGTTCATCACATGAAGTATTAAAGTGGGCAGCACTGCATATAGTCACTATAAAGGTATCATTGTACTAAGTCATTGTAAATACATTATTGTAAAAATTGTACTAGTGTCTATCTGCCAAGAGTTGAAGAGGTAGTGTCGGAAGGTCTAGGATCATCATTAGGTGGTTGTTTCATAGTTGGTGTTATGGTATAGTGTGTCTTCTTCTTCTACATCATTCTATATCATTGTAAAGTGGACCATTTTCCCTGGTATGGGAGTCCATTCTTCTTTTATTCTTCTACAGGGTGGTAGGGTGGTGCTAGGGTGAGTTGTATCTCATTGGGTGTTGGGGCATCCATTCAGTTGACTACTGAAGAATCTCGGGGGTTGGAGCATCCATCCAGTAGGAGCTAGAGAAGAATGCTTTTCTAGATTCTAGGAAGTTGGAGCTTTATTTTCAATTGGAGTTGAATATTAAAGAATTATTAGAAAAGCATTAGGTGGTTTTTGTCCCGGAGTGGGTTTCCACCTTAAAAAATGTGTGCATTTGTGTTCCTTTTGTTTATTGCTATCATTGTACAAACAAAAATAATAATTTAAGATTAACTAATGCTCTAATTGAAAGGAATACTGATTCACCCCCCCTCTCAGTATTTCCAACAACAATCTCTATTGAAATTCCCATATTCCTGATATCTATAGAATTGTATGTTTGACATATCGATCTTCTTCTTTTCATGAAAACCAAACTTCGCAAAGTTTCATTTTCGCCTAACCATGGCAGAAAATTCTTGAATTTGTTCATTTTATCCCACATCACTTTTCCCCTTCAACCTTGTTTGTTCAATATTACATAATGAACAAAGTTCACTGAATGGGGTGGCTTCCCTCTTTCCATAGATACTTGATACAAATTTTCCCCACTCATCAGGTAGTGCATTGAGCACAAAAATGGTCATTTATTTGTCATACATTATTTCCCCTAACTCTTGTAGTTGGTATCTTATTTGTGACAACCTAATAATATATGAGGCTATACCTTCTTCCTTTGATACCTTCATTTTGTACAGATTGGTTCTCAAAGATACAACTTCTCCTATAGTGCTTACGAAGAACAATTATACCAACTTATCATAGATTTCTTTTGATTTCCCCAATTTTTCCACATAAGGGATGAGGAAATCCTTGATTGATTTGATAAGGATTATTTGAGCCCTTATTTCCTTTTTCATATATTAAGATAGAATTTTAGATTATTATTATGGTTGTTTGATTATTCAACCCTTAACATGTCCAATAAATTCATTCTCTATGAGAATCAAATCCGTCCTCTTTTTCCATGCAAGAAAATTTGATGACCCAAACAATTTATTTTTTTCCTTATAGAACAAAGTCATTTTGATAGTAGATTCATACATAGATATAAAGACACTTACTTTTCAAGTGAATATTCTTGGTTGATGATGATATTTCAAATTGATTCCTTTCTTGATTATGATGATTGATTCTTAAATATGACAACACTCATTCTTCTAGAGATGCCTTTCTTCAAATTTGAGATGTGATCCTTTCTTCAAAGAGAGGGAGATCACCTTGATTTCTTTAATGATGATGAAAATTCTTATTATTGCTTCCTTGGGATGTATAAGTGCAGAATATGGAGACTTTAATATGCTTCTAATGTATAGTCCTTCTTTGGAGGTAGGATCCATCGTTAAAGTAGAGTCTTTGAGGGCTTCTTCTCTTTGAATTGTAATGATGCAATCCTTGTGATGTGATGAATGGTCCTACTTGATGCTAATTAGTTTTCTCTACCCTTATGTATCCCTTCTTGATGGTTTTAGCTCCTCTTTGATGTCTTGACCTTTCTTGATATTCCTTTTGATGGTACTTCTACACGCTGCCTTTTCTTATCTTGTCACCTTAGCTCTAATACCATGTTGAGAAATCTAGGGGCAACTGTATTAGGTGATTTATCTTACTTTTATAACTACTTGTGATGTTGTTTTACTTAACTTGATTATATTATCTTTTACTTGATTATACTTAGTGTTCTTATCATCAAACAGGTACCAAAAAATGAATAAAAATGAGACAAGGGGACACATGATATAGGCTATCATCCAAGGCCAAAACCTCTCCTCTTGAGAGGAAAAGCCACAATAAAAGTTCTCTTCTTATAGATCTTCAAATGATGAATTCCAAGACCTATGAACCTAGACCAAGACCCCTCCAATACCTAGTCAAAATTTCCTTTGAATAAATTTCGTTAATTAAAATCAACCCAAGTCAAGCTAGCTTCACAACTGCTGCAAATATCTTCTTTAACCTAAACTTCATACTTGCATTTATGACTACAATTTCAGATACTTTTTCTGAAACCCTAGATCACACGTGTGGTTGAAATATGGGTGAAATTGCCTCTTTTCTCATTTGATTGGACACCAACTTCATTCTGAATAATTTGGATTACTAAATTTACCTTATTTGTATCCTGAATTCGACTTCTATATTGGGACTGTAACTCGGCTCTGCTGCAACAAATTCTACCCTAGTCTCTTCACCCATGTGAAGGGCATTATCCTTAAAAATATCCTCAAAGATTAAATTTTCTTCCTCTTTTGAATTTCTCTCCAACTCTGGATGTACTCATGCTTCTAATTAACTTGATTGATGCCTCTTACAAATGAGGTTGAGTCCTTTATATATAGGATTCCTGTCACAACTTGTAGGATGACTTGTCATTATTCCTAGGTCGACTTGTCACTTGTAAATGCTAACTTGTTGCTTGCACGCTTACAAGGTCTTGGAGGGACTTTGACTCTAAATACAATTTTCTTCACAATATAAAATATACCCAAAAGGGTATTTCATACATGAAAATGACTCTATTGACTTGTTGAATCAATGACAAGCTCTATAAGCACTCAATGGGTGCTTTACCTTCAAAATAAATAACCTTGAGCATGAAACCCATGCCTCAAGAATGAAAATAATAATTTTAATTTTCTCTGTACATAAAATACACATAATCATGATTACATATGTCATAATGAGGACCAAACCTAGTTACACATTTAAACAAAGGGTTCTCTGAAGTTGGTTTAAGGCCTAGTAAGGCCAACTATGTTGGACGTTCTGGTTAGTAGAGCAGCTAAGATCAATTGTAGGTCCAATTTGGAAGGACACAGGAAGGACAGGGGTTAAGCGTGTTTTCTCAAGACCTAGTGTAGGGTGACCAAGGTTGCCAGGAAGAGGGCCGAGTTAGGTTGAAGTTAGGGACGCATGAAAGAGATTAAAAGCTGTAGTAAGAAATCCATAGGGCTTGAGGAAGGAGGTCATAGGCTTGTGTAACAAGCCGAAGTTTGATATACTTTAGGAGGGATGAAAAAGGGATAATAAAAGGCTATAAAAACAAGGTGAGGAGCTACTAAGGAGGGATAACACAATGTCGGTATAATGTAGTAGGATAAAGGAGGAGTCTACCAATGAGAAACAATCAGATAAAGGTTTAAAGGAGTTTATCTTTAAGGAAAAATATGTCTGGAAGGGATGATTGCCAATGAATGCAAAAAAAAATTAAGTTCAGTTGTTGTCTTTTCTTTTATGGGAATATGAGGGCCTAAAGCATTAGGCCTCAGCCCTAGTTGTAACAGTCAAAGGGTAGACTTGTATTTAATTATATTATAACATTGTATCAGGGTTTTTGAAGGGCCATGATCCGTGGTACAAAGCCCTATGCTTTTCTTATTGATGGAATGATAAGGAATGTGTTTGGACCAATACAACTATGTACTATTATTGATCTCATTGTTTTTATATTATGTTGCACAAAGTGCTTCATTGTTAGGCATATCAAGTGTATTTGTGTTCCTAGCTAGGGCATAGACCTAACCTAGGGTGGAAGTAATTTTCAATAGAGGGCACACCAAGTTTATGATTCAATTCCACATACCATTCCCATACAATTTCTCTTTTTTTCTTCATTACAAAATTTTCATGGAATTTTTGGGATTTTTGGGAATTCCTTTTGAGTTTTTGTTAGATGTGTTCTTCTCATTAAATTTTATAGATAAAAGGAAAATAGTATGAAAATTGTAAGAGGAAGGGAATTTTTCTATCCCTATTGTAAATACTCGAGTGTAGTAAGGTACAATCTAATGTTTATAACAAAGAACCATTTAAAGTACTACTAAGCAATAAAAACCATGTCATTTATAAAACTTTTACCAAATGTACCTACAAGAATTAGCCATCATGAAAATTCCAAATCTACAGGACATTGAAGCTTCAAAAGTGAGAGACTAAAACCAAGTCTGAATTGGGACAAGGATCATCTTTTGCATTCAGTCAAACTCCCGCAGTTGAAACCACTTCTAAGACTTCTAAATCTTGTCCTTTTCTTCTCACTTAGGATCCTTTCCTTAATAAAAATGGAAATTTTTAAGCACAATTTTTTTTTCTCCACATATTATACCTAACAGTTGAATCTCAACCTAGCCTAAAGAGCACACAAGGGGTAATCAACTTGAGAAAGCCATATGGAATTTTTTGCGTTATTCAAACCTACCTTTCTATGTTTCTAAATGTAGAATTTTAATAAAAAATACATGTATGTCCTGGATTATCCTAATATTACAATAATATGCTAGTGTTAAATACATAATCACTTCTACAAATATTTGCGAAATTTGAAACACAATCGCCAATCACAATATCATGAAGAAAGATCAATCACACATAACACAGATAATTTTAATGGGGAAAGATTGTAGCTAAAAACCCCACTATCTTCTATTATGTATTATATCATGGATCATAAAACAATTACATACAAAGCTCTAGTCCAAGAGCTCTCAGTACATGAGCTAACTGTCTCACACTGTCATAAAAAAATTGGCAAGTTCCTTAGCCAATTTACTGTCTTTAGACATCCTGTCTCCACTATGCAACCCCAGTTGATAGTAATCCATGAATGAATGAAATCATGCCAGCTACCTTGACTGCGCAATCCTCATGGGCACATCCAATGTGTTTGTGGTTGCATTTGTGCAACCGGATAATGTCACAACTGATAGTTTACTTCCCTCTCACCTAGAACTCAACTGGGTCTCCACTGAATCTGACATGCATGCAGTTAATACTAGTAAATATTCAGTTGCATGTGAGACCACTGATTGTGAATTAATTAATAATTAATTCACTTGATCTCTCACTAGTGTATCTTTAGTTACAACTAGCACAACTGAGTTTAACTCACTTAACCGAGTTAAAATTCTTTACAAATTTCATAACTGCACTTCCAACTATGTTACAAATTCAAATCACTCAGTTACAACTAAGTCAACTTGCATGTCCCAGCAACCAACCTCTTAACTCGAAATTCATTTAGCTAACTGATTTTCCACTTCAGTTAACTATTCCCAGGTGCTCATTGAGAATAGATTATTGTTTATTGTCCAACTAATATTAAGGGATAATAATAGTCGACATGCATCTATAAATAGACATGTAATCTATAAATAGAACTTGCACATACATCTATAAAGATACATGAATCTATAAATAGAATTTTCTCATGCATCTATAAATAGACATCCAACTAAAAATAGCCTGAGGCTGCATCCTAGTTTAGGTGCTTAATTTTCACTAGGATCTTCTTGTTGAATCTCAACACTCCCTCTCAACAAGAAAGGGATTATCCTCCACCCCAATCATGTCTCTATGATATTCAAATTTTCTCCTAGTGAGCGCATTTGTTAGAATATATGCATCCTGATCTTCTGTAGGAATGTACTGAAGCAACATGATTCTCCTCTGCACACAATATTTGAGATGATGGTACTGGATATCTATATGTTTAGATCGATCATGAAACACAAGATTAATAGAGAGTTTAATGCAACTCTGATTATCACAATGAATTGCCGTCGTATCTAAATGAGAACCAAACAAACCAACCAAGATATTTCTCATCCAGATAGCCTCACATGCAGCTTGACTCACTGCCATGTATTCCGCTTCCGCTGAACTGAGTTCCATGGATCTCTGGTTCCTACTATACCAAAAAACAACTATAGATCCAATGCTAAAGATCCCCCCCGATGTGCTCTTTCTGTCTGATGGGCTGCCTACCCAATCTACATCCGTGAAGCCATGCAACTTCACCTCATCAGTCTGTCTGTACCATAAACCATACTCTGATGTGCCCCTCAGGTATCTCAGGACATGCTTGCCCGCCTTCCAAAAGATCTTGGTAGGCTTAACCATAGCTTGAATCCACTGGTTAACCACATACAAAATGTCCGGTCTCGTGTTCACCAGATACATTAGCAAACCCACTAACTGTCGATAGACAATAGCATCCATTACCTCTCCAGAAGTAGCATCCTCTTTCCTCTAGTTTTTTGGAAGAGGAGTATCCATGGGTTTGCAACCCTCCATGTGAATCTTATCCAATATATCCCTTGCATACTTGCCTTGAGATACAAAAAGTTCACCATCTCGCTGCCATATTTCCAATCCAAGGAAATAATGAAGGAGGCCCATATCCTTCATCTCGAACTCCTTTGCATGAGTGTATCAACTACTCAACACTAGTCAATATTAAATCATCAACATAAAGAACAATGATTAAAATCTTACCCTCCACCACAATTTGGTATAGGTTTGCATCTGCTTCACTTTTGGTGAAGCCCAGTTTGGTGAAATAGTTGTCTATCCGAGTGTACCAAGCACGGGGTGCTTGCTTCAACCCATACAATGCTCTTTTGAGTCGGCACAGATGTGACTCATTGTTGAAGATCTCGAAACCTTCAGGCTTCTCTATGTACACCTCTTCCTCAATGATCCCATTGAGAAATGAAGTTTTCACATCCATCTGATGAATGCGCTAGCCCTTCTGCACTAAGAGAGAAAGAATGGTCCTTTGCCTTGTGATAGGTGCAAAGGTCTCTTAATAATCTATCCCATCGATCTATGAGAAGCCCCGGGCAACAAATATGGCCTTTTATTTCTCAACACTCCCATCAGCAACTTTCTTTACCTTGTAGATCCATCTCGAACCTAACAGTGATTTATCAACCGACGTTGGAATAATTTCCCTGTTGGGTATGTGTTATATTCTTTTCACGACTAGTCACGTGCGGGGGGGGGGGGGGGGGGGGTCACATGGGGGGTGATAGACCCTCCTGTACATTGCACTGGGCACAGCAAGGGGGTCACAGGGGGGGGCAACAACGCCCTTGGAAATTTTTTTTTGGACCCTATTTTTCGGTGGGCGGACCCGCCCATGGTTTTGTGCATGGGTTTGCACATGGTTTTGAGGCATGATGGTTTTCGTCCCCTGGTATTTTGTAGATTCAGTCAAGGGAACTACGATTATGTTCTAATCCAGGGTTAATGGATTAGGGTTTATGTATGCTTCAACATGTATATACATGTGTTGTAACACTAAAAGCAATATAATGAAAAATCAAGCTGGTCATCCCAATTTGGGATCTAGGGGAAAATATCTGTGTATATCTCTTTTAAGTTTTATGCTCTCGTTATTGTTTATTTTTTGTTTTTAAGATACATTTGTAGATAATTTTTGTACAGGGTTAAAACCTACATTTGGTATCAGACCTGTTTCGGCTTCAAGGGGACGCCTTTGCTTCTGAGGGGATTTTTGCTCGGGCCTATGGTATAACCTGTTCAGTGGGAGATCTGTGAGATCGATTCTTTCAGTGAAAGAATATGGAGAGCAGTGGAAAGATAAAGATTGAGAAATTTAATGGTCAGAGTTTTGAGTTGTGGAAGCTCAAGATGGAGGATCTACGGGTGGATAAAGACCAGTGGATCGTGGTAGATCCAGATACTAAACCAACGAAAATGTCAAATGAAGACTAGAAAAAGTTGGATCGGAAGGCGAAGAGCACAATACGATTGTGTGTCTCAGATTTGGTATTGTTGAATGTATATGGGGAAGCTACGTCAAAGAATTTGAGGGACAAACTTGGGACTTTGTACCAATATAAGTCTCTGGTGAATAAATTTTTCCTGCGGAAAAAGATGTATAACCTGAGGATGAAGGATGGAGACTCAGTGACAGAGCATCTGAACGCCTTCAATACTGTGGTAAGTCAGTTTTCATCTGTTGATATTAAAATCTCAGATGAATATAAGTGCATCAGTTTGTTGTGTTCTCTACCAGATTCTTGGGACAATCTGGTTATTGCAATAGGTAGAAATACACCTACCTTTAATTTTGATGACATTGTCTTAGCCTTGCTGTCGGAGGAAATGAGATGGAGAAATATGGAGGGTCAGAATGGAGATGCCTTATCTATACGAGGAAGGTCCCAAAATAGAAACAAGAATAAGGTTTCGAGTGGGAGATTTAAATCTAGAGGGAGATCTAAATCTCCTGGAAAGTTTGTAAAGGTGTGCTGGAAATGCGGAAAGGAAGGACACTACAAAAAGGAATGCAGATCTAAAGCTCCTGAGAAAGGAAAGGGATCTGATGATGCTCCTTCTGCAGAGGCAAAAACCACCTCTGATGAAGGTGGGGATGTGTATTTGGCTTCTTCTTCAAATACACATGTAGATCATGAGTCATGGTTGATTGACTCAGGTGCATCCTTTCACTTCACTCCCCATAGGGAGTGGTTCCGCGAGTATGAGAAATATGATGGTGGTGATGTCTTCCTAGGGGATGATAGGAAGGCCAGAATCATTGGACGTGGAAAGGTCAAGCTGAAGCTGCAAGGTGGAAGGATTAGAACACTTCCCGGTGTTCTGCATATTCCTGCATTGGCCAGAAATCTGATTTCTGTAAGCAAGATGGATGATGCAGGTGTAAAAACAGTGTTCGAGAAAGATGCCTGCAAGATGGTTCGAGGAGCACTGGTATTAATGCGGGGAGTTCGGACTGGAACTCTGTACAAGCTACAAGGTAGCACTGTTATTGATGGGTGTAACATTTCTATGGTTCCTGAAAGTGGAGCGGAAAGCCTAGCTGTCTCTGGAGAAAAGACCATGCTATGGCATCAAAGGCTTGGACATATTGGAGAGAAGGGCCTTTGGATACTGCATAGAAATGGTATGGTAGAAGGTATGTCTAATTTCTCTTTGGATTTTGATTTCTGTGAACATTGTGTATATGGGAAGCAGAATCGGGTGAGTTTTCCTTCTGGTGCTAAGAGGGTGAACAAGATATTAGAACTTGTGCACAGTGATGTGTTTGGACCTGTGTCAGTTCCATCACTGGGAAAGTCTGTGTATTATGTTTCATTCATAGATGAATTATCAAGGAATACATGGATATATTTCTTGAGGAAGAAATATGAAGTATTTTATATATTTAAAGACATCAAGGCTCTGGTGGAAAACTAGACAGAGAAGAAGATAAAGGTGCTGAGGACAGATAATGGTGGGGAGTTTTTCAAAAAGGAATTTGAAGAGTTCTGTAAGAAGTGTCGTATAGCATGACAGAAGACTACTCCATACACATCTCAACAAAAAAGAGTTGTATAAAGAATGAAGAGAAGGCTGATGGAAAAGGCAAGAAGCATGCTCAGTGGTATCGGGTAAGGACAAGAATTCTGGGCAGAGGTAGTGGAGACTGAATTTTACTTGGTTAACAGATCACCTTCATCAGCGTTGGAGGATAAGAATCCACATGAGGTATGGACTGGTGAGAAACCATCCCTTTCACATATGAGGGTATTTGGATGAGATGCATATGTACATGATCCAAAGGAGAAAAATACCAAGTTGGATAATAAATGCGAAAGGTGCATTTATTGGGTATAAGGATGGTTTAAAGGGTTACAGGCTTTGAAACCGAGAGCAAGAAGATTATTGTACGGTAAAAGATGTGGTGTTTGAAGGTGAAAGATGTTGTTAAACATGAAGTCCTACCAAAGGAACCTGAGAAGATAGAGTTTGAGCTAAAGGAGGATGAATCAGACTCTACAACAAAAGAAGACTCAGAAGAGGAAGAGCCACAAACTCCAGCTGTGAGAAGATCAGTTCAGGAAAGAAGACAACCAGAAAGGTATAGTCCATTTACTTTCTGTTCAAATTTTTCTTTAACTATAATTGATGATGATCCCATAACCATCAGGGAGGCAACAAATTCAGAGGATGGAAAACTCTGGAAGGAGGCCATGGTTGATAAAATGGCATCCTTGCATAAAAATGAGGCATGGGATCTGGTGGAGTTGCTGGTTGGAAGGAAGCCCATAGGGAGAAAATGGGTGTTAAAGAAGAAGATGAATGTAGAAGGCAAGGTGGAGAAATAAAAAGCTCAGTTGGTAGCAAAAGGTTATTCCCAGGTGCCGGGAATTGATTTTGGTGATATTTTTTCTCCTGTTGCCAAAGTTACTTCTATTAGATTAATTTTATTTGTTGTTGCTGCATTTGATTTTGAGGTAGAACAGATGGATGTGAAGACAACATTTCTTCATGGGGATATGGAAGAGGAGATCTACATGAAACAACCTGAATGCTTTATGGTGAAGGGGAAAAAAGAACTTGTATGCAGGTTAAAGAAGTCTATGTATGGGTTAAAACAGTCACCAAGGATGTGGTCTCAGAAATTTGATACCTATATATGGGTAATTGGCTTCACCAGAAGCAAGGGTGATCACTGTGTTTATTTTAAATTAATTGGTGACCATGTTATTTACTTGGTATTGTATGTGGATGCTATGTTGTTGATTGGAAATGACAAAGAAATTATCCAAGATTTGAAGACCCAACTGTTCTCCAAATTCGACATGAAGCGTCTTGGTGTTGCAAACTATATTTTGGGCATGGAAATTAAGAGAGATCGGGCAAAGAAAAAGCTCTGGTTAAACCAGAGGAAGTATGTCGAGACTATATTGCCAAGTTTCAATATGCAGGATAGTAAACCGGTGAATGTTTCGATTCCTGTAGGTGTAAAGATGTTGCTGAACAGTGTCCCAAGACACAAGAAGAAGAGGAGGATATGTCCTGTGTTCCATATGCAAGTGCAATGGGTAGCCTGATGTATACAATGGTCTGTACTAGACCAAAAATTTCACATGCAATGGGAGTATTGAGCAGGTTTATGTCAAACCTAGGGAAGGATAATTGGACAACAGTGAAGTGGGTTTTCATATATTTACGTGGCACTGGTGATTATGGCTTGTGCTACTAGGGAAGACCAGGATTGGAAAGAGTGTTGGACATTCGTGGTTTTGTTGATGCAGACTAGGCTAGCGATCTGGACCAAAAAAGATCTACAAGTGGGTATGTGTTTATCCTATTTGGAGGTGCAGTCAGTTGGATGAGTAAAAGACAGTCTGTAGTGGCTCTTTAAACTACAAAGGCAGAATACATGGCAACCACTCATGTAAGCAAGGAACCAGTTTGGTTTTAGAGATTGTGTTCAAGTATGGGGTTGGTGTAGAAAGATATAAGGATAGACAATGATAGCCAAAGTGCAATTTTCTTGGCTAAGAACCCTGCTTATCATTCAAAGACAAAGTACATTTATGTTCAATATCACTTTGTGAGAGATATGATTGAGGCTAAAAGGGTGTTGTTAGTAAAGGTGGACACTTTGAATAATGTTGCAGATGCATTGATGAATTCTGTGAGCACTCAGAATTTCTCTTGGTGTAGAGAAACAATGGGTGTTGTAGAGCTGGGCTAATGACTAAGCTCTCCTGTGGCCCCCTGCGGAAATAAAAAAACAAGTGGGAGAATGTTGGGTATTTTGTAGATCCAGTCAAGGGAACTATGGTTATGTTCTAATCCAGGGTTAATGGATTGGGGTTTATGTATGCTTCAACATGTATATATATGTGTTGTAACACTAAAAGGAATATAATGAAAAATCAAGCTGATCGTCCTGATTTGGAATCCAGGGGAAAATATTTGTGTATATATGTTTTATGTTTTATACTCTCGCTATTGTTTATTTTCTGTTTTTAAGATTCGTTTGCAGATAATTTTTGTACAGGGTTAAAACCTATATTCCCAAGCACTGTTTTTTCTAATGGAGTCATACTCCTCCACCATTGCATCTACCCATGTGGGCTCCTGCACTGCTTCCTGAAATGAAGATGGTTAAGTCGCAATACATTTGCTCATGAGAGCCATGTATCCAGTAAATCAGTCAGGAGACTATCTTTGTCTGCGCTGTGAAGTAGGTGCTCCTACATTATATGCATCATCAAGTCTCAGCCTATCAACTTCTATGGTACGCCTTCTCCTAGTTCTAATGGTTGGCTCTGTGTGAGTGGATTACTCCACTCCATGAACCTCCTCCTATGGCTGATCCACATCTAGAGACTCATCTTTGGGAACCAACAGTTCCTCCTTCGCATCCAAGTCTAGCTCCCTCTCAAGCGAAAACTACATGGCTTTCCCCTCATCGAATTTTATGTCCTGTCGCACAACAGTAATTTGAATTTTTGGAAAATACACACGATAATTATGGGGTGTTTCTGTGTACCCCACAAAAATCCCAACTTCAAGCACTCGGCTCCAGCTTCTTATTGGCGTCCTTGGTTACATGCACACAAATAGATGAGCCAAAAATCTTAAAGTGTGAAACATCCGGTTTCTTACCAGTGAAAGCTTCTTCAGGTGTACTCATTCCAGGTACTCTATGAGGACAACAATTTTTCACATAAACTGCAGTGTTGCATGATTCTACCCACAAATGCATCGGTAGGCCCTGATCATGTAACATCACTCGTGATGCACCCACGATCATTCTGTTCTTCCTCTTCGCAACCCCATTTTGTTGTGGGTTATGAGGCACTGTGAGTTCTCTTCAATTTCCTTTTTTGCTTGCAGAAGTTCTTGAATTCATTAGATATGTATTCTCCACCATTATCACTCCTCAAAGCCTTCACTTGCTTCCCTGGCTCTTTCTCCACCAATGCCTTAAACTTACAAAATTTTTAGAATGTTTGATCATTCTTGTGCATGAAGAAGATCCAACATTTACGAGAAAATTTATCAACAAAAATAACATAGTACTTATGTTTTGTTGTTGAAGAAACTGAGAACGGTCCACACACGTCTGTGTGAAATCTCTCAAGGATCCCCAAAGCACAGTTCTCATGAAAGTTGGACTTTACATACTTCCCCATGGTGCAAAGCTTGCGCTGCTCTAACTAAGTAAGTGTTCCCATTGGAAGTCCAATAGATATTTGTTGCATGAATTTCAAGGCTCCATGATGAAGATGGCCCAATTACCTGTGCCATAATTCACCCTCATCCCAGCTCACCAGTTTTTCCACCTTTCCCATCATGGCAGCGCAACCTTCTACCTCCGGCTTGTAGAGATTCTTAACTTGAATCCCTATCCTCTTGGTTTGACCCGTTGTTTTATATCACATGAAATCTTTTCCATCGCTGAAAACAACGTCATAGCCTCTGTCCTCCAACATTGCGACTGAGACCAAATTTTTCTTCAGATATGGGACATGCATAACATCTTTCAATTGAGATGGTTTATTGGAATCCCTCTGAAAGGTAATGGTACCAATCTCGATAGCACCGTACCATTCGTCGTCGCCCATCTCTATATGCATTTGGAGATCTTTCTCCTCCAAGTCACTGAAAAGTTCCTTATCTCCCGTCATGTGAAAGGAAGCACCACTATCCAAATACCACACTGATTCCAATGCACTTGACACCATGCATGCGATCAAAGAGAATTCAAGCTCAAATTGCAACGTAAGGGCCTCACCAACTATAGCTCCAACATCCTTCTTGTTATTCTTCTTTTGTGGATAGTTAGTAGCAAGATGCCCATGTTCGTGACAGTGAAAACACTTCACTTTGGACATATCTAGCTTCTTGCCTTTAGACTCGGATTTAGAATGGAATTTCTCCCCCTTACCCTTCTTTGCCTTGGCAGCCAAAGCACAATCCTCTTCATCATCATGCTTTGATGAAGATCCATCTCTGGTGTTTCGCCTGAACTCCTCCTGCACCAGATTTGACCACAGTCGTTCCCAATCTGACAATTTTTCCTGTTCGTTGACAGAGTCTTCATAACTATGCCAAATATTAGGAAGTCCCAAGAGAGCCAAGCTCACCAGATCATCATTAGCAACAATTTTTGACACACTTCCTAGTTCATCCCAACATTGAAAAAACTTCGTGAGATACTTTGGAATGTTGTCGCCCTTTTCCATCTTGATCTTCCTGAGTTTATCTTTGAACACCAATTTCCTATGGTCATTGCTTTGGAATGGATCCGTCAACTTCCACATAGCACATGGTGTGGCTTTCCCATGGAGGCTTGAGAAAATGTGGTCTCATACTCCCTCCAATAGGATCCTCCTCACCTTTGCCACTTTCTTTTGCCATGCATCAAGATTGACAACATATGACGAAGCAGGCTTAGGAACATCATTGTCAATGAATTCCTTCAAACCATTATCTTTGAGCATTGCCCCCATCCTGTCCTTCCAAGAAATGTAGTTTAAGCTTCCCTCGAGTGCATACTCTAACCTCAAGCCATTGAAATCCATTTCAATCTTGAATCAACTGTAGCACTAAGAAAGTATTTTTGCAAATTTAAATTTTTTCCACCAACAAACTCATCTCCTGCTTCACTACTGCAATTTCCTGTGCTCCGATACCATGTAGAAATTTAATACAAAATACATGTATGTACTGGATGCTCCTGATCTAACAATAATATGGAACTTTTAAATACATAATCACTTCTACAAATATTTGCAGAATTTGAAACACAATCGCCAATCACAATATCATGAAGAAAGATCCATCACACATAACACAGATAATTTTACTGGGGAAAGCTTATAGCTAAAAAACCCACTATATTCTATTATGTATTATATCATGGATCATGAAACAATTACATACAAAGATCTAATCCAAGAGCTCTTAGTACATGAGCTAAATGTCTCACACTGTCATACAAAAATTGGCAAGTTCCTTAGCCAATTTACTGTCTCTATACAATCTGCCTCTACTGCGCAATCCTAGTTGATAACAATCCCTGGATGAATGCAATCCTGCCTGCCTTGACTGTGCAATCCTCATGGGCACATCCATGTGTGTGTGGTTGCATGTGTGCAATCAGATAATGTCACAACTGATAGTTTACTTCCCTTTCACCTAGAACTCAACTGAGTCTCCACTGGATCTGACATGCATGCA
This sequence comes from Pinus albicaulis, assembly GCA_034641835.2. Lineage (NCBI taxonomy): Eukaryota > Viridiplantae > Streptophyta > Pinopsida > Pinales > Pinaceae > Pinus > Pinus albicaulis. The sequence goes on along the minus strand of CM076578.1, from coordinate 1,430,558,976 downwards.
GTTAATAGTAGTAACTCTTCAGTTGCATGTGAGACCACTGATTGTGAATTAATTAATAATTAATTCACTTGATCTCTCAAGTAACTGAGTTAAACTAATTTACAACTTTCATAACTGCACTTCCAACTCTGTTACAACTTCAAATCACTCAGTTACAACTAATTCAACCTACATGTCCCACCAACCAACCTCTTAACTCAAAATTCCTTTAGCTAACTGATTTGCCACTTCAATTAAATATTTCCAAGTGCTCACTGAGAATAGATTATTTTTTATTGTCCAACTAATGTTAAGGGATAATAATAGTCGACATGCATATATAAATATGCATTCAGTCTATAAATAGAACTTGCACAAACATGTATAGATAGAATTTTCTCATGCATCTATAAATAGACATCCACCTAAAAATAGCCTGAGGCTCCATCCTAGTGTAGGTGCTTAAGTTTCACTAGGGTCTTCTTGTTGAATATCAACACTAAATACCATATTGGTATGATACTATTGATGTTATCATTGTTTGTTGCCTAGATTTCAAAAGTCCTAAATTTATAGTTTTTCAGGGTATGATTTTGATCAAGGTTGTACAACTCATAGGAAAAGACCGTGAAAAACATTGTACAACATTTTTCTTAAGCAAATAAATTTTTGCAATATTATGACCAAAGGAAAAATTTGACCGAGTTTGTCTAAGTTGTAAGCAAATCCATTGGAAAAATTTGTTCTTCAACAAAGAAAATTTTACATTATCCTGACCAATGGATAAACCGATGACAAAAATAACTATTATTGAATCTATCTTATCTGAGGGGCACAATGTTTATTAAATTTTTTAATGCTTAAAACCTTAAAGAATGCCCATTTACTTATTTAAATATGGTCTAAACCAACAAACCTATGTTAATCATAAATTTGTTTTATCTCATTATATTCCTTCGACAATATCTTCATCTAATTCTTTTGATTTGAGCTAAGTGAAAGTCCCTCTATTATTTATCCTTTTAAATTGCAAGGTTCGCAGCCCTAGGCCTCTAGGGTACATAAGTTAGTCTGCTTTAGTCCTTGAAGGTAAATTTTCTCTAAGCATCCTTGAACCTACCATCAAGATCTTTTTGGATGACTTAAGCAGAGCTCTCTCTCCCTTATCCCATATTTTAAGATTGAAGGACACTAGGTTAAAACTCAAGGGCACACAAGTTAGTTTTCTCTAGTCTTTGAAGTAAATCTACTCCACTTATATCCAATTGTATTGCTCCTTGATCCCATATACCACCAAAATATATTGGCAAGTTAAGGTTCTAATATTCTATCCTCCATCACCATTTTCCCTCATAAATAATTTAAACTATTTTTTCGGGGTTTTACTCTATGATTCATTACTTGTGTGTCATTGGGGACCTTGCACTTTGAACTCAAACTCGAAAATTACCCAAAAGAAATATAGCAATCCTATCCACCTTAAAACCTAATGGTTCAATCCTTTGATTGGTGATATTTGAAGTATAATCCTTATGGAGTTATTGAATTGGTTGGATCATGATATTAGATCCATGATATCTACTAGGGAGAAACTCACTTGGGCTAGTGGGAGTCAGCCAAAGGTGAGAAGGTTGGTGAAGTGACAATTGCATTCTTCTTGAGTACATAGGATCCCACACTTGATATTTTTGTCTTTATCTATATAAGTGCAAGATTTTTTTTGTAATAGGACCTACTTTAAATTCCTTACCCACTAACACCACCACCCACCCCCCCCCCCCCCCCACCCCCAAAAATTTAAAAAAAAAACTAGAAAATTAATCAGAGACAAATTTTCTATGAAAAATCTTAAAATGGAAACAAAATTTGCATTACAAATATTAAGAAAATATTAAATGTAGTATTAGAAATCACAAATTTATCAATGATTTTATGTAAAAATTAATAATATGAAGACCAAAAATTTTATACCCTAAATATGTAAGGAGGGAGGAGAATCATCATATTTTAAACAAAGACTAACACATACCAGAACAAAAAGAGAACTTACTCGTTGTCTTGTGCCTTTTCAATTTTCTAAATTGACATCTCTCCCATACAAAAATATTTCAATAGGTTCTTCAATGTGTCTCCATGTCCCTTTATGTACATTGCAGTGCACTTAGCTAACAATAGTTTCATTAATGCTTCTCCACCTTCCCTTATCTACAATATAATGCACTCAATAAATGAATAAATAAAAAAAATATAAGATGCATACAATTTAAATAAGAATACATGGAATCATATATACCTCCTAATCCTTGGACTTCACCTTAACCTAATGCACATATGGAATATACACTAACACTAGGACATGCCTTTATTTCAAAACCTGCTCAACAAAACCAAAAAAATATTAAACATAAATCATAAAATCCGAAGAGAAACAACAAAAGTCTTATGAAAAGTATTAAATTATATTATGATAAATATTACCGTAGATACGATGAGTAATTCTCAACACTAAATAAGTAAAACATGAGGCGAACCAATTTTCTTAAAGAGAGGACTTCATAGAAAAGTAAATTATCACGTGATGCTCACAAATGAAAAAAAGAAAAGAAATAACAATGGAAAAATGGAAAAAAAAAGGAACTCACCCTCTATGTTAGTGACTGACCCTCAAAGATATTTCCTATGCCTTTTCTATGGTGCCCCACATCTCTCACACAAATATATTCAATGATTTCATCAATGCTCCTCCACCTTCCTTAATCTGCATTTCATTTAAATTTAAACATATATAATATAATTATGAAGCAACAAATAAATTAAATTAAAAAAAGCATAAAAATTTATAATTATGTAGTAATCAACAAGAAAATTAATCAATACATACCCCATTTTTTTTCCCACTACAATAAAAACCCACATATCAGTTTGTAAGGACCTATTTAATTTCCTTACCCACACAAGAAAAAAGAATGAAAGTAAGAAAAAAAAAATGAGGGCACGTAGGAAAAAAAATATCAAGCCACAAGTTAGCATGGCCATGCTTATAAATGCAAAAAATAAAATCCATAGAAGTGGAATAACACACCAACAACAAAATATGAAACCAAAAATAGCAAAAAAAAGAAAACTAACAAAAAGAAAAAAAAAACAAGTTAAGGGAAATAATAAATTAAGACTTTGATTTGCAACCCCAAAATGCGTTAATGGCCAACCATGAACACCCTGTACACCAAAAACATATTATGAGAAATATTCAAGACACATAATTTTTTGTGCGAAATATCAAATAACGATAAAAAAATATTTTATGAGAAATATTAAATAGAGCCAACGATATTATGAGTAATATTACACATTAGAAATTGCATCTTATGCAAACACTAAAAATCAACGAGGAGTGAGGAGATTGTCTTATTTCATATAAAATCATACACAAATTTTGCACACAAAAGAACTCTCATCTACTTTTGCTTCTAACTTTTCACTTTACTACAATATCTCTCCCATAAAGATATTTCAGTGGTTTCATTAATGATCCTTCATATTCCATTATCTGCATTGTATTGGACTGAATTAAATACTATGCAAAAATATGAAATACACATAAAATGTTGTAATATATATGCATTAAATATTGAAAAATATTATGAGTAATAGATATTTCTCATTAATTT